>VYXD01007104.1:168969-253751 GCA_013397195.1 Hylia prasina | reverse complement strand
GGTGCTGTGAGGGCTGCCGGCGCTGATGTGCGGGTGTCGTGTCTCCCCTCACTTCCTCCCCCCTTCCCTCTTTTTTCTGTCTGTTTTTTTCCCCATATTTTTTCCCTCGGGGGGCCCGGCTGCCTGCGTCCCGGCGGGATGCGCTTCTGTGTCAAAGTCACGGGCGTGGGAAAGTGTCCTGGAGCAGTTGAGGCTTCCATTTTGAAATCCTACCAATGGAGGGATCCTGCTTCGTCCTTCTCCATCCCCCGCTGCCCCGCCGTGCCCTGCCCGGGGTGTGCGGGCCGGGGGTGCCGTTATGTGCATAAACAACTGCCGGGACCGGCCGCTCTGGGGCTCGGGCGTGCAGGAATTGTACAGAAATGCCGGCAGACCTGGCGGGATTCGAGTTATGTCTTATCAGACCGGCACTTCCTAGGCGAAGTGGATGTGATTAAAAATCATTTGTAGATTGTTTCTCCCCTTAGTTCGTAGTTGTTGCAGTGTCTGCTGTGGGGATTGCAACTGTCCTTCAAAAAATCTTCATGGAGTGGAAGATTTTACTGTCAGGCAGTGCTTTTTCACTTTGCACCCAGGATTAATATCCCTTTATTATTTTTGCCTTATTGCTCTTATTTATAACCCTAAAAATTCCCCAAACCAGTGCTTTCAATCTCCTTTTAGTTGCACTATGGAGTATCAAATAATTTACCAGGAACAGCATTGGCTGTAAACAAAAGTTGAATGTTTCCAACTCTTGTCATAAACCCATCACTTTGGTCTTACTTTAGCCTTCTGTGAGCTTATTTGGATTCATGTTTTTCCCCCAAATGGATGAAATCATGGAAGAGCATTTCTCTTGTCCTTGCACTTGATCTGTATTTTTACCAGTGAAGTTAGGTTTTGAGTTTTTTGGGGGGTTATAGAAGGCATATTCTGTTTGGACTTCAGATTTTTCTTTTTCTGTTCACAGCTGAAGGAATATCAGCAGAAGAACAGCCCTGGAGCAACTGCAGGAACTAAGAAAAAACACAAAACTAAAGAAGGCAGCAGACCTGCGACTCCCACCACAGATGACCAGCAGCCTCCAGAGAATGTGAGTGTGTCATCCTTTCTCTCGAATCATTTGCCACCTCCCTCTTCTTTGGTTGTCTGGACAACCTGACCAGAGCTGGAAGAGGTTATGCTGGGGTACGAGCTGAGTGGTGCAGGTGCTGTGTGAAGTGTGCTACGGTAGTTGGCAGCTGCCTGTTCTGGAAGGTGCAGCTGGTGCCAGTCTGTCCGATGGTGCCCTGGGTGTGCCCAGAGCTGCTGGGCTGAGGCATGTGGTCCTCACCAGCTGCACGAGGCTGATTCCTTGGCTGCCTTGGATGGATGTTTTCTCTCTGCCCTTCTCTGAGCTGTTTCTCTTTCCCCTTTTCTTTCACCTCCTGTAGATTCAGAACATTCTGAAGGTGCTGGTGTCAGACCTTAACCGCTCCAATGGGGTAGCCATACCCTCATTGGACAAGAGGAAGGTGAGGCAGTGCTTGTGTCCATTGAAGTGACTCACTCTCCCTCCTGCATGCTTCGGGTTCAGTTCACACTGAGCTCCATCTCCAGCATGGAGCCTTGTCCTCACACATCCATTGTCAGTTGCTTCAGTTTTGTTGCTGTTTTTATTAACATGGAACTATTTGTTGCCATTGCTTGTTAAGTGCTCGTTTCCTTCTGGTTTGTGTCAAAGTTAACATGTAAAAAAATGAGCCTAGTAAAAAAGTCTTTCTTGAGACAGCTGAGCTTGGAGGAAAACAGGAATTTGGGGTGAGGCAGTGAACTCTTTTAACAGCTGAGGAAAACTGCACTAGGAAGAGGTAGTGTTTCCTTATTCTGTTTCTTCTGCTCTGAATGTCATTGCTTTGTTTCCTGGAGCTTGGTCTCTGAAGGGCATGTTTCTGCTCATCTCCAGGCAAAGAGCTGCACTGGCTGGTTATTCCAGCCACCCCTTTTATGACAGGCGATGAAGCTGGCACAGGTGATGTACAGTCTGGCAAGTACCAGGGCTGTAAATATGCTTAGGCAGGAAGTCAGATACTTCAAAGCCAGGCATGTACAGGCTTTAGCGTCTTCACATTCCCAAGATCCTGAAAAGGAAAGGGCAGGAAGTATGCCAAGAAGCAAGAGAAAGGTGTTCAGGAGCATACATGAACAAGCAGCCTTTTAAAAATATTTATTTTCAGACAGCCAATTTATTTAAAGTAAGGCACAAACTGTGATGGGAACTCAGAGAAGTCAACTTTTGTAGCCCAGAATGTTCTTCCAGTTTTGTTGTACCAAAGCTCTGATTTTCATTTTCACTTACATTGTTTTGGTAGCCAATTTCTCTACCATTGCTACCTTTTTTTTCTTTTGCATAATACTGTGTCTGACACACAGAGTTCCACCAGCTGGACTGTGTTGTGTAGGTCTGTACCAGCAGGACTTGAGTGATGTGAAGACACACTGTCAGCTTTGAGGTGCTGGGTGTGCCTCAGAAAACTTGTGTTGTGACTGAAGTGTCACTGTTGTCCTGGGGACTGTTTTCAGTTAATACTTCTAAGCTCAGATTAAGTTAAACATTGGAGAAAGAGATTTGTTTCCCATTGGAGGGTGAGATGACTGATAGATGGTCCAGTGTTATTGCTGAGGTGACATTTAGCTTTGCAGTGAAGGCCTGCCTGTGTCTACAGCTTTAGTCATGTTCTGCAAAGGGAGAATTTATTGCTCAATTCATTCTTGTTTTCCTGGGGTTTTTTCTCTCTTCCTCAGAGATACAGTTTGGTCTGATTGGCTATTGCAGAATTTTTGTATTGTTGTGCCTGGGGTTTTAGGAATTATTTGAAAACTAATCTTTAACTGTGATATGTAACAAAAGAACAATTTCTCATTTGAGTTGCTGTCTAGTAAAAATCCTGAGTCAGGAAAATGCTGTTTAGAAACTTGACGCTAATAGGGCAGAAAAGTTGATCATTGGCAGCTGAGCTGCTGCTGCCATTGGTGTCTCATGTGAGGCAGAGCCCTCCCTTCTCTCTCACTTCAGCTTTCTTGGCTCTGAAACAGAGGAAAACCAGAAAAGTAGAAGCCTTTGTGTGAAAGCAAATGGATCCTACTACCATGCTAAGCTGAGCAGAATTACTGACTTTTTATTCTACATTATTGGAATGTCACAATGCATAAGTTCCATATAAGTGTTCTGCTTCTAATGCTTTCTGTTTCCAACAAATTTGATTGTTCAAATAGTTTTGGGGGTTTTGACAGTTTATTACAAAACTGCTCCTGGTGAAGGAATGAGTTCTTGTGGTTAAGGAACATTACTGGTTTCTGCATCTTGGAAGTATTAGGCAGAAAGAATGTTCTGATCAGAAGAAATGATCATTTTGAGATGCACTGGGGAATTAATTCCTCCTGTCCCTCTGGTGTTTATATTGATGAGCGTGTGATTGATAAAGGTGAAGTAATCTTTAGCTGGAAGAAGTGAGGGAGATCCTGACCTTACTAATAAGCACCTAACATATATTGCTCCTTCAGAGCATCAGCACCTGTCCTGCAAAAAGAAACTCAGAAAATTCTTGTTTTCCCTTTGTAGTCTTCCAACTTACTGCCCTCATTAAATCTGTCTCCACTGTTGCTGTTTTAACCTTGCTGCTAGATTAATGAGTGAAGTGCTGAGCAAGTAAACAGGGAATGCCAAGAGAGATTTCTTGGTTCCTATGAAGTGCTAAGAAGGGAGTAACTGAATTAAGGGGGAACTCTTCCAGGTGGAATAGCAGAGAGCTGCAGTATATTGGTGGGGCTGAATGCTGGAAGATTATCTCATTGGTTTTGTTGTGTTTTTAAGTGATGACTTACCAGAGCTGGATGATGAAATCAATCAAAACACAGGAGCACTGCTGGACCTTTATGGCTCTAGTGCTGTGCAAGGAGGTGAAATGGTCCAGTGCAGTGTGGCTTTGTAGAGGGGGCTGTAGATGCCATCAGTCCTCCCACAGAGGCTGGATGGGAACTCGCTGTCCAGAAATAGTTTTTTGGTGCTTCTCTTTTCTATTTAGATTCTTCTAGTCATGGGATCCATGGCTGCAGCAGGGCCACAGGCACCTGCTCCCAGCCACCCTCCCTCTGGCCTGTTCATAAATGTCCTGTTTCTAAACTGGTGGGTCATGGCATGCCACAAATTTCACTGAGTTTTAGACAGAGCACTTGAGTCTGACTAACCCAATTTTCAAGTAGTCACTCCCCTGTTCTTTTCCATCTTCATTTGCATACAGTGATCTGTGTTTTCCCCAGGAACACGTTGAAGGTGGTGCTTTTCAAAGTGCAGTGACATTTGGCTTTGCCCTTACTTGATTTTTGGTGAATCTTTTGCAGTGAACCTTGTGTGTGAACTTGGAGTTTGGGTGACGTCATTGCCCTGTGTTAAAAAAGGGAGTTGGATTGAGGGACACAGGTTCTTTATGAAAGGACACACTCTGGGACAGTGTTTGTCTGTGGCTAATGCAGCCACCTCTTTGCTCTGGGGAGAACACAAGGTCCCTTCCACATGTTTCTTAATGACTGTTCCCATCTGTGTGGTTTTCACAGGCAGGCCACAAGGCGATGTGCTGCTGTGTGCGTTTGTTCATTTTGCATGAAGGCTGTAATCCTGTGCTGTGTTTTGTGACAGGCATACTTTGACAGTGATGTTGCCACTCGTAGTGCTGAACAGCTTGCTCCCGATGTCCCTGTGCTATCTAACAGCAGCAGCCTCCCTAGTTGTGCTTCTGTTCTGCCTGCTCCTGAGAGCATGCAGCTGACACAGGTTTGTGACTTATCATCAATACTGCCACTGAACCACTGAATATTGGTTAGTGATGCCACATTAGTGTGGAGAAGGATGACCTTCATAAATATCAAATGATTAGTTTAGGTTTTCTCCTGTTTAAACTACTACATTCCCCACTCTCCATGCAGTCATCATCTGTCTGTGAGAGCAGAGGGAGTACTAGCACACACATGTCCCTGTGACTTGCAAAGCTGTTTTCCTTCCCCTTCTCTCCTATTCCATTAGCAGAAAGTACCCTTAATAAGACAGGTCTCCAGTCCAATCAGTCTGTATTTTCTTTTACTAATTAAAGATTCAGTTATAATTTTTTCCCAGCAAAGTGTTGATTAAAGGAACAGCAGACATAAAGCCTGATACACTTGAATTTCTCTATTCCAGGAAACTCAGTCTCACACCACTCAGAAATTATGTGTAAGCTAGGGCTGAGTGGGTAGTTTTAAGTTCATCTTCCTTTGGGAAGCAGTAATTACAGGAGCTGTGGAACTTGAGCCCAGGTGTAATCAAGTCTCACTGACACATTCATAAGTGAGACTCCCATCTTTTACAGGCTTGTAAGGTTTTATGTTTTAATCCACAGATGAATGAAGCTGAGGACCATAAAAATGCTTTGGATGAGAACAGGTGAGTGTCTGTGTTGGCTTTGCAACAGGATCCCAACAAATTAAGGTTTTATCCCTGCCCCAATGCTGTGCTGATTTGGACAGCTCTCTGGGAGAGGTTTTCATTGCCAGGTCTTTGTTCCCAGGTCTTTCTCGTCAACAGAGGGTCTCCGTCAGTTGTCTGAACAACTCAATGGCCTGGTTTCCCAGGTACTCCTTTTGATCCATTTGTCCCATTAATTCTCTTGGTGTTTGATGTGGAACTTTAAGCAGACAGCTCAAGGAAACACTCTTCAATCTCAGAGATGTCTGCAGCCATCCTACTAACCAATGTACTACTTAAACATTGAGGAGCAAAAAATCCTGGTTTAGGAATGTAAGATTTCAGCAGTAGGAAGAAAAACAGAGTGGGATGAATGAATTGTATGTATTCATGGAAAGATGTATTCTTGATTTACTGCAAAAGAATATGAAGTCTGAATAATTCACAGCAGCTTGTCACAGGGGCAGCCAGCATCTATCCTGAGCCAGAAAAGTGTTTTCTGTGCCTGTGTGTTGTCGTTTGAAGTGACAGGTGCTATAAGGATAGTTACTGTTATAATGGGATCTTATCTAATAGTGATTTGCCTTGAGGACTAAAACTGACTTACTTGATTTACTTCTAGTCTGCATCGTATGTGAATGGAGAAAGTCCTGTTTCTTCCACAAATATTAAGGAAATGGAAGTAAGTTGTTCTCAGTCTGTAATGTTTTTTATCTTTCTTATTTGCTGCTGTTCATCACTCGTTTGGATTCTGTGCTTACAGCAGTGTTAGTGAGGCCCAACTGAATGCACAGGTCACATACATCACTGTGTAGTGTCAACTGGGGCTGTAATTGGGTAGCTGTGATCACAACAGTCAGAGGCAGTTATTGGAGATGTTCCCAGTTTGGGGACTGGGATAATCTGGCTTCCATGCAACTGCAGTTCATATTTCTGATTTGTTTTTATGTCAAAATGAGGCCTCAGCAGAAACAGAAAAAATAGGTTGACATCCCAGCTGCTTTTGTTCAAACCACAGATTTTATTTTGTTTGGAGAATCTGATTATATCAAACTGTGATAATGATTTATTTTTCTATCCTTTTTAATTATTGCTTTTTTCCTTCCCTCCACCTCTTCTGCTCCTTCCTTTTTCTCCTATATGCATGTGCCCGTCAGACACGTTACCAGGAGCTGGCAGTAGCCCTGGATTCCAGCAATCTAACTAACAAACAGCTCGTTACAAAGATAGAGGAATTGGTAAGAAACAATCCAACCAACCAGTTTGACATTGTCTTTGCTGCTCCTCCACGCTCTCTGGGTGTCTGCAAGGTTACGGGTTCCCTCACAGTGCCACAAGGAAGGCTGCTTACACAGCACTTTGTATAGAACAAAATGGGCTGGATGGAAAAGCTGTGAGAGGATCAAAGCCTAAGGCCTCTTGTGAGTGTGGTGGCTCATCTGAGGAAGCAGAAACAGAGTTTTGTTGTTTCCATTTATGTGTGCTCTCTTGATCTTCTCACACTGTCCCTGGATGATAAGCATCCTCATAAAACAGCTATTTCTGGTCCTGGTCTGAATCCTTGAAATAGAGAATTCTTGTGCTGGCAGCAGTGTGAAAACCTGTTTCTGCAGGTGGTGATGCTGTTCTAAATATATCAGCAGAGTGGGAGCAATAGGTCCAAGAGAGCCTGGGGCTGTTTCCTGATCATATCCTCAGCTTCTCTTGGCACAATGAATGAACTGCTTTGTCCTGTGGCCTGCATGGATTCCTGCTGCTGCTTTTCAGCCTTCAGCCTTAACACTGCAAGAAATGCAGCTAAGTGGATCTGTTCCAGGCTGAAAAGAGCCTTGCTTGTGTGAAATACTTTCCCCCTTTTTGTTCCCCTCTAAAACTACACTTTTCCCAAAGTTCAGTATTTCCCAGTGTACTCCATGATCCCTCTTTTTGTTTCATTTTTGGTTTTGGGTTATTTTTGTTCTGTTCTTTTTCTTTTTGTGTTTTAGTTGGGCTGCAGAGATAGAGTGCATTGCCCACCCAGGATTCTCATTGTTTGCCAGCTTTTCTGTTTGTCTGGAGCTCTGTAGGGCCTTTGCTGCATTTGTGCTCTTGCCTTTGCTTTTCCTGGTTATGTTGTGCGGTGGCATTGCTAAAATCAAAACCTCATCACCTTTCCATCTGCAGTCATGTTTCAAAATGCACTGAGGTAGTAGTGGTAATAAAGAAACACCTTGGCCAATATTCATCACTTGGGAAGAGGAAAAAATATTAATTATGTAGTTACTTAAGAGGCATCTGGGAGAAAACTGCCAGGGGGACAAGAGCAGCAAAGAGCAAACAGGGTTTGGTGGCAGCCTGGGCAGCCTTTGTCCCCTTCACACTTACAGATGCACTTTGTGCAGTCACAGATCTCCAGTACTTCACCCATAAGACTGAAATTGGCTGGGACAGAATTATCCCTTTCCTTGCATCTGGCTTCAGCTCTGTCTCATACCACCTTGATGGGAGCCTGCCAATGTACGTGCAGCTCTGCATGACTTGGCCAGTTGTTAACTGGGATAGAGGTCTAAGGAATCACTTAAAGGAAAGGACTTTTGCTTTAGGATTTAGGTATTTATCTTTTATTGAAAGCATTTTTGCTGATTTTCCTAACACACCGATTTGACTGTGATTAATTGCATAGATTTGGGACATTGCAAGTTTAAACTGAAGTTGCTGGATGCTCAGATAGGAACATAGAGGGATTTCAGCAGAGGTCTTGGAGGAGAACTGTGATAATGTACTGGACAATGAAAAACATATTACATGTATTAGTGAAGGGAGCCCCAATCTCTTACTTTTAATAGCTAAGATGCACTTCCTAGTCTTCTACAGAAGTGAAAACTCTCCTTGCATCAACTGGGTATATATCCTACTTCATCAAAGTGAAAATGTGTTTCAGCAGTATAAGAATATTTTCTCTTAATATTGGTGCATCAATTTTCTTCCATAGAAACAGCAGAACCAAGAAGCAGTGAATCAGCTGGAGAAGGTAAAGTGTGTCCTATTTTTGGGTAGATACAGAAATAGGTATCTGTTTCTCCAAGGAGTAGAAAACACAGTGGATTGTGGCACAAGTGTGCATGATCTTGTCTTGTGTTAGATTCAGTTTTATTTGTAGCATAAGGTTTAATATTTTGACTTCACAAGTTGGGCCTGACAGGCAGCATTCTTATTTTGACCAAAG
Source organism: Hylia prasina (assembly GCA_013397195.1). Classification (NCBI taxonomy): domain Eukaryota; kingdom Metazoa; phylum Chordata; class Aves; order Passeriformes; family Sylviidae; genus Hylia; species Hylia prasina. The sequence continues at coordinate 245,088 of VYXD01007104.1, read as the reverse complement.
CTAATATTTAAATGCTCAAGTTGGAGGAGTGCAGTGGGGGGAGGAGGTTACAGTTTAGGTCCTTGCCAGGAGCTTCCATTCCAACACTGCCACGTGTGTGCTGCAATGATTGCACTGTGCTGTCGCTGCTGGTCTGGGATGGAAAAATGATTAAGCAGGTCAAATAATGGAAGATTAGTGTGTCTTTAAAAATACTGGCATCATTTGGATGCTAGAAATAGTAGCAATTAATTTCTGCTTTTTTGGTTTGATGTAAATCAAGGGTTAACTATCTGCATGTTTCTGCTGACCAAGCATGATTTGTTTCTACAGGAAAAGAAGGAGTTTGAACAGAAATTTTCTAAAGAGCAAGCAGCACTGAGGGAACAGTTACAGGTAAGGCAGAACATCCCTTACAGTAATATCACCTGACTTCTGCTGTTTTGTGGATTATTGAGCACTCACAGTCCTTATCCTGGAAGGCAGAAGTCCATTCCTTTAGCAAAACTGCGATTGTCAGCCAGACTGTACTTAACTGCAAGACCTCTTTAGTGAATTGTCCTTTTGTGACAACAGTGACGTAGTGATGTTGCAGTGGCAAAGAAGTTTTGTGCTGAGCTGATTTTCCTTTCCCAAAGGTTCATATCCAGACTATTGGAATTCTCGTTTCTGAGAAGTCTGAGTTGCAGACAGCCCTTGGCCATACCCAGCAAGCTGCCCGGCAGAAATCAGGTACGTGACTGTCTCTGCAGCTCAGGCTGGTGGCTGAACTGTGGCTGTCAAGTCACAAGCACGACAGCTGCTGGCAGCCAGCTCACTCTGAGCACTCCCTGACCCCTCTGTGAGCAGTCTCTGGCACTGGCATTGCTGCTGTCATTGTAGCTGCCCCCAGATGGGAGCACGTTGGTCTCATGGCAGCTGAGGTTCTTCTGTGCATCACTAAAGCCTTGTCAGCTCTGTTGGACCCAGTGACTACCCCAGACTGTTTCTTTCTAAATTCTTCTAAAACTTGGTTTCCCTTTTCCGCCCTGCCTCCCACACAGCTGTCATGTTAATCTAGGTCTTAACCTTTTATTCTAAACTACATTTGAGCAGCTTATTCTAATAGAAAAAAAAAAAACAACCAAACAACATACTGTCTATTGTTCTGCAAAGGAAGTTTCATCATCTCCCTCTAAAAGTGAGGCAAGTAGTTAGAGAGAGCTGTGCTCCCAGGGCTGTTAGTAAATCACCTGTAGAGCCAGGAGTGGAGCCACCTCTGCTGATTTACTGAGTTCTGTGCTGCCTGAGGAGCTTGTTGACAAAGTAGAAAGTGCTGTTCAGCCAGTTCCAAACTGCTCTTTGTGGTGTAGCCTCAGCTGCCTGTGCTCTGACTTGTCCAGGAGAAGCTGAAAGCCTTGCTGCCCGTTTACACTCGTCTCGCCAGCGAGTCTCGGAGCTGGAGCGCACCTTGTCCTCCATCTCCATGCAGCAAAAGCAGTCAGAGAAGGTAAGAGTCACCTCTGCTTATGTTTAACCTGCCTTTGGCTGTTTGCTTACACTGCTGCGAAGTCTGCAGTGCCTGCTTGGAGAAGAGGCAGACATTAACCTTGTTAATTGTTAATTAACCTTTAAAAGCCCTGCATTCCCCATCATCAAGGCAAACTTCATTCAACTTGCTGTGACTAATATGGTCCAGTTGGTGTCTTCAGATCTGGCAGCTCATTCATTAGTCTGACAGCTCCACACAAGAGACACCTTGTCTCAGACTGTCCATCACACAGTTTAGTATTGTCTTTAATCCAGAAGTTTGCAAAAATACTTGTAACGTCACATTTGAAAAGACTGAGGCAGACTTATTCCTGGAAAATTCAGGAGGTTCTAAGCAAACCTGTCCTGAGTTTTTGTTAAAGTTATGACCTTTTTTGTTTTAGCTGATCTGTTAAAGGTGAAATGAAGTATTTTTTAATACCTTATTTGTTTGGCTGAAGTCTGGAGATGAATCAATAATTTCCTTTTCCTCCAGCATAATAAAGAGTTAGTGAAGGAGCGAGACAACCTGAAACTGGAACTGTACAAACGAAGGTAAGTCCCTTCTGCTTATTATTGCAGAAGAGCCCCAAAACAACAAGTGGCAAAGACCACAGGTGGTGACTTGGGAGGCTGGATATTCAATTTAAAAAAGAAAAAAAAAAAGTAGTCACTAGATGGGATGTTTCTGTGATGTAGCTGCCAGGAAGCACTGGTTTGTACATTTATGACCTGGACATCAGCAGACCCAGAGCCACTTTAATTTTTTGTTTGTTTTAGCAAAAGTAGTGAGGAAATAAAACAGCAGAATTCAGAGCTGTCAGAGAAGGTTCACTCCCTGGTGTCCCAGAACTCAGCTATGAAGTTGGATGTGGAAGATTTGCAGAAGAAATTGGAAATGGCTGAACTGATGATTCAACAGGTGAGGGCAGAGACACTGATGACACTGCCACACTTGCTTCTGAGAGAGGGGGCAAGACTTAACTCTTGGCTTTAAAGGAAGGCATGAAATCTTATCAAGACATCCTGCTAGGAAAAAGCTTTCAGCAAGGCCTCAGGGGAACAGAAAGTTCGTATTCTCTAAGGTGTATGAGCTGTAAATTGATTGAAAAGCACGCATTGATTGAAAAGCAATATGACATTAGTCTGCTAAAACTTTTGTCCAGTGTGAGAGGGTGAAATGTGGAAATACAGTGACTTTTCTGATTGTATCTGTTCAGGATTTTGGTTATTTAGTTGTGCAGTCTCACTGAGCTGAGTAGGGGTGGTGTTTGTACCCACCAGTGGAAGGTGGTGAATTGGACAGTGGCAGCTTGAAGTCAGCTGGGGAAAGAATGCATGGAGATGTTAACAGGTCAGAGAGCAAGCCTGGTGTAAGTCTGAGCCCAGGAGAGAAGAAAATGCTCTTTTTTTAATTCCTGGGCTATGTCTTAAGTTACCCTTGAAACTAAGCCAACTGTTGCTCTTCTGGGAAAAGTGCTGTGCCTCAGCTGAACCCGCCTTGATGCTCAGTCCACTGACATGCTCCAGACACTGGCTTTGAATTCCTGACATGTCTGACAGCTTTTATATCACAGGTCACAGGCTTTTATATCATCTGATATGGCTGTATAATGCTGACTCTGGAAATGCACAAAATTTCTGAGCCAAAGTTTGATTGAATTCTATTTTCTTATTTAAAAGAAATAGTAAATGTAAAATTGGTAGGGAGGAGCTGCCCAGCTCAGTTGTTTTTACAGGACTAAAATCTCAGCTTTTTGTTTTTAATCCTCCTATTTTTTCCACACTGAACTTCACTATGAGTTGGAGCACTCTAAAGAACTACAGAAGGTTACAACATAGATCATGTGGCAGGTTACTCTCAGTGGAAAGGCTGTGGAGGAATTGAGCATCAACATTTTGCCTTAACTTTCTGATTTTTTTAACAGTTCTCAAGCCAGGGAGGGAGTCTGGATGCAAACCAGCAGCTGCAGATGGCTCTGGAGGAGAAGGCGAGCCTGGAAACCCAGGTAGCTCAGGTAAGACGTTGTATGAAGTATGATCCAAATCTTGATGTCTGTAAGGAAACTTGGGGGGCAGAAAAATGTAGTTGGAGCTTTGCACTAACACTAGTTTCTCCAGGTTTTATCCATTAAACCAAATTTATTTAGCTAATATGATGTTGTTTGATTTTATTTTGAACAGCTCTCAGAGTCACTTCACCAGCTGCAGGCAGAAAGAGATCAGTATGTGGAGAAACTGAGGGAGGAGGGGAGCGTTTGGCAGCAGCGGGTGCAGCAGCTCTCTGAGCAGGTAACCCTGGGGGCAGCATCCCAGCTCTGGACAAACACAGGCAGCAGGAAATGCCCCATGAACATTGCTGTAATTTTCATTTGTGTGGCCTTGCAGGTCCACACAATGACAGAAGAGAAGGAGAAACACATGGCCAGAATTCAGGAGCTGGAAGACAACGTTACAGAGCTGTTGAGCACATCAGGTAGGGCTTCCAAAGTGGGGCTTCCCACTGCAGAGTGGAGCTGGATAACTCTGTCCTGCTGTGCAGATGCTTTTGCACAGGAGGTGCAAGTAGGTCTGATGCTGGGAAGGTAGATGAAGACCAGAGAACCCTTTTCTCCTGGGAAGCAGCAAGTGAACTCCTGCAATGAATGGACCATCTTGGTTATGTCTGTAGTATTGGCCTGACTGTACTGTCAGCCTCTCTGGCCCAGGAGTTTCAGAAGGCAGGGTGCTCCTGGTAGGGCTGTGAGGGAGTCAGCAGCAGACAGCAGGATGCTATGCTTGGGTTTGGGGTAGGTTTGCTCTTTGTTCCTCTCAGTGCTGCGCACTGAGGATTGGATACTGCAGCTGGTGATCCCTTCTGGGGTCACAGGCTGGGGTGTGCTTTGTGTATGCAGCAGGGATGTGTCTCACCCAGCCATTTTCCCTGTGACTGAGCCCCTTGTGGTTGCACTTCCTCAGCAGTGAAGCCCATGGATGTGGAGCCTCCCTCACTGCCGGGGCCCACGGCAGCTGAGCTCAGTCTGCAGGAGGAGATCCAGCGGCTGCAGCAGGAGAAGGAGGAGCTGCACGGGCAGTACCAGGCCCAGGTCCGTGACAACGAGCAGCTGAGCCACCTCAACCGGGAGCAGGAGGAGCGGCTGCTGGAGCTGGAGAAGACTGTGCAGCGCTACAACGAGGAGGCTGTGGACAGGCAGCAGATCCTGGAGGACATGCAGAGTGACAAGGCCACGATCAGTAGGGCACTGAGCCAGAACCGGGATCTGAAGGAGCAGCTGGCTGAGCTGCAGAATGGGTTTGTCAAACTGGTAGGTCTCTTCTGTGCATCTTTTCCCACTGCTTCCCTCACTGGTGCAACCCTTTTGTAGCGCAGATGTGAAAAACTGGCAGCAGCATTATTCCTCTCTTATCCTCTGAGACTGTGGCTGCTCCATCCTTTGATATGTAATGCCATACCAGGAGGTTCCCTCCAGTTCCTTACTCCCTCAGGTGCTCTAGCAGATGAACCGGTATCTTTGTCCACAACTGTTTCCTTTTCCTTCTCATTCCCTGGCAGACAGGCTATTTCTGTCCCTGGCTATTCCTCCCGCCATTTTACCTGAAAATACCTGTTTCCTGTTCCCTTGTATTTGCCCACGAGGAAGTTCTCAAAAGTATTCTCTCCTGCTGCTGTCATTCTTAACCATCCTGGAGCTGAATCTTTACTCTTGCTTTGCTTGTCTCAGTGTAACACCTTCCCCTCTGGGGTCCTAGCAGACTGACACATGGTCTAGCTGTTGATTGTTTTTTCTTTAGTGCTTTTTGAACTCCTTGTTTTTGAATGTCTGTGGCTCTCTTTGGGATATTCATACCACCCATCTGCTTTGGAGCTGACAGGCTGCATGATGTGCCAGGCCTCTTCTTGGCACTGTCCCAGCACTGATTCCCCTGGCTCTTTCCTTGCTCTTCTTCCATCTTCTGAACCTTTCTGTAAGTTATTTACTGTCCTAAACAGCCAATTTATGGCCCTCAGTTATAGTCCAGAAAAACACAAGGGATGGCACCCTGATGTACTGGGAACTAATGTGGTTTATGGAGAGCCTGTTTCATGGTGGCTGGGACAGTTTCCTTACACAGCCGTGTTTGTCTTGCAGACAAATGAAAACATGGAGGTTACAAGTGCCCTACAGTCAGAGCAACACGTAAAGAAAGAGCTGGCCAAGAAGCTTGGGCAGCTGCAGGAGAACCTGGCAGAGCTCAAAGAGACGGTGAGCACCAGCACTGGGATGGCAGGGCTGGATTGTGCAAATTGCTGGCAACTTCCCAGACACTGATGGAAGGATGGGAATGGGTAAAGATCCAGCTGGGAGCCTTCCCCTATCATCTGCTGCCTGATGTGGGGGACCAGCATGTGGGGGCAGATGGTGGCTGTCTGCCTGGTTGGTGGCTTTGGGGCAATGTTGACAGTTTGGATCATGTCACACGGATCAGCTTTTCAGGCAGAAAGGGTTTGACGTGGTGATCTGATCTTGTTCTCAGCTGGAGCTGAAGACACAGGAGGCCCGTGGCCTGCAGGAGCAGCGGGACCAGTGCTACAGCCACCTGCAGCAGTACACCCTGGCCTTCCAGCAGCTCACTGCCGAGAAGGACGAGCTGCACAAGCAATTCCTGCTTCAGACGCAGCTCATGGATCGCCTGCAGCACGAGGAGGTCCAGGGGAAGGTGACAGTGGAAATGCACCTGAAAGAGCTGCAGCAGACGAAGGTAACAGTAAAAAGGGGCAAGTGGAAAGATGGGAGGTAATCAGTGAGAGATTTGGCCAGTCCCTTCCACCCTGGGCTGTTCTGTGATGCTGTGATTACACCCTTTGCCCTACAGATGAGTGGTACCTGTGTGGAGCTGAAGGACTGCTTGTGTGTGTGGTGCTACTGTCTGAAGATGGAGTGACTGTTTGGAGTCTGGCTTGTGCAGGTCTTTGTGATCCTCTGCTTCTCTCTTGCAGGAAAGTCTAGAAGCTGTAGCCAAGGAAAACAAAGAACTGCAGGCCCAGATCAGTCAGTTGGCAGCAGAAATGGATGGCAGGATTTTGCACCAACTGGAGGGTGAGTGGCTGCATCAGGGAGGAGGTAGAGCTGGGTTCTCTGCAGCACTGCCTCCTTGTTCACCTTCCTTCTTTTACAGAAGGTGATGAAGCAATGACTGAAGAAATCCAAAAACCTTCTCTTGTGATCCCAGAGAAGTTTGAAAGCCATGAAGAAATGGTGAGTCTTAATGGGTAGAAAAGCCTTTGGTTTTAGTTCTGAACAAGTATCTAGAAAAGGAAACCGGTTAAATTGCAGTGAGGTTTATCAGCTGTTATCCTGCCAGCTGAGTGCAGTCATGAGGGAAATGCAACAGTTCCTCATGCGTAGCAGCAAAGCCAAGACGTCTGCAGCATCCTTATAAAACAGGCTGGAAGTCTGGCAGTGGTTTCCTTACGATGACAACTCAGCTGGCAGAGCAGCTCTTTAATGGGGCTTTGATGATGATGTTCACTTTAGTTTGGAAGGCAGCTTGGAAATGGTGTCAAATATCTGCAAGATTTATCTGCAAGTACAGTCATAATATGCAGTCAAGCAGCTCTCAAGGGACCCCGTTTTTAACCTGCACTAATTGGGAATGAGAAGAGGCAGTAGCTGCTGCCTGGCTTAGTTCCATGGCAGTCACCCAGTTCTTTGGTTTCACACCCATAAATAAAATGGGGTAAACTGTTACTCTGTCCTGAGATGCACCATAGATCCTGCTGAACACAGGGGAAGCACTGATGTCCACATTTTGAAATTCTTCTTAGGTCACTTTTGTGACCTCTGCCATGTCCCAAGTGGAGCAGGAGCGAGAAGATCTGAGGAAGCAGCTAGCTGCTCAGAAGCAGCAGTGCAGAACCCTCCTGCAGCAAATCACAGCTCTTAGGCAGGAGCAGCAACATCAAGTCATGCTGGATGGAGGTAAAGTCTCTGCACAGTTTGGGGACAATGTGACCATGAGGTGCTGGGCCAGCTGGTCATGCTGCTGAGACAGACCTTTGGGTCTGTGAGTGCATCCTGCCCCAGGAGAAACTGTAAATTGCACACATCCCTTTCAGGCTCCATTATGGATACTGTTCCAGTGGAGGTTCATGAGGCTTTGAAAACTGCCATGGACAAGCTACAGGTAAGCAAAAGCACCTCATGTTGTTTCAGCCCTATTACACTGCTCAGCCAGACTAGGCTCCAGTGTCAAACACCGCACAAGCAGATTCTAGGGGAATAAGCAGCAGCTGTTCCATAAAAAGATGCTCCATCCTAAAAAGCTTGCTCACTGCTTGGTTGTAAAGGAGCAGCATTTGTTCCCCAGGCTCAGACCAGAGTCACAGGGGTGTTACCTTTAGCACGGGTGTTGTCTGTGTGGGAGCAGCCCAGGTGACTGACCCCACTCTGTGTGTGCAGCTGCGTTTCACGGAGCTCATGGGTGAGAAGGCTGATCTGAAGGAGCGGCTGGAGGAGCTGGAGCACCGCTGCATCCAGCTGTCTGGAGAGACTGACACCATTGGTATGTTTAGGCAGCACCAGCACAGGCTAGAGCTTGCTCAGTGTCTTATACACAAAAGGTCCCCAAACAGCTTTTGGAGCTGGAGCCCTCACACTACCAAGCCCTCCATGTCTCCTACTGCTGTGTAACTGGGCTAGGTCTCCAGTCCAAGGCTGGATTTCCTGGTCCTCATGGCTTGTACCTCACTCTAAGGCTTGTACCCCAATCTTGCAGACACTCCTGAGGCTTCTCTTGTGTTCCAGGGGAGTACATTGCACTGTACCAGAGTCAAAGGGCTATCCTCAAACAGCGGCATCAGGAGAAGGAGGAGTATATCAGCAGGTTGGCGCAGGATAAGGAAGAGATGAAGGCAAGGACTCTTTTCTGTGGTACTACTCCAAGCAGGAAACCAAACCTTTGTGTATTCATTTGCTAATTCTGTGACAGGAGCAGGACTGCAAACTGCAGTGCTGTGTTTGTGTGCATGTTTCATGGGCTTTCCTTTACTTTGGTACAGATGAAACTACTGGAACTGCAAGACTTAGTGATGCGCCTGGTCAGGGAAAGAAATGAATGGTACAGCAAGTATGTAGCAGCTGCTCAGAGCCCAGAGTTGTTGGCAGGCCAGACTGAAGGTGTGCTTCCAGCAGAGAGGCGCATTGAGCTGAACGCCACCGACGGAGCAGGTAAGCTGCAGCCAGGACAAACCCTGTGCAGGGGGAGCAGCCCCTGCTCTCAGCCTTGTGTGTGGATGGGAGGAGTTACCTGCCTGCCTTGTCTGTGCTCCTTGCAGGGTTACGAGAGGTGAATCTGTCAGATGAAGCAGAACAAGAGGCTGCTGTTCATCAATCCGGTTTCCCCCCTGCCGACAGTACAGCTGCTCAGCCAAACCAAGAGGACCCCACAGCAAAGCAAATAATGCAGCTTCTCAGAGAAATCCAGAACCCTCAGGAGAGGCTGGGCTCCCTGCTGGAAAACCCATGCATTCCCTTCTTCTACCGTGCTGATGAGAATGATGAGGTCAAAATCATGGTAGTTTAAGTGGTGCTATATCTTACTGACAGATTTCTGTGGGCCTGAAAGGACTTGATGGACTTGTACATGCCCACACCTCTGCTCAGTGCCCTTGGGGAGAACAGATTCTTAAAGACATCAGTAAAGAGAGATTGTATCAGATGGGACTCAAGCATCAGACCTCATCTTCTCTTGCTCTTTTCTCTGTTACTTGGTGTGCTTGGAGTACAGGCTGACTCTTAACTCATCCTGGGAGGCAGCTGGTGCTGCCCCATCACCTAGGCCAGGCCGAGACTGAGGGCAAAGGGAGTCCATGACTTTTGGCAAAATGACTTAATCCCTTGTCCCAGACCCTGCTGCCACAGGAGCTTCACATGGTTCTGATCCATCACTCATGCCTGTCATCAGCCCAGTTCCTCCCAGGGCTCCCAAAGTAACTAACTGTTCTGGTAATGGACTCTTTGGACTCTCAGCAGGTTGGGTTTGTTTTCATACTACGTATCCTGAACTCCCTGCTGCAGCCCTGCCTCTTGCACCTCTATTTCAGAACGGGGCCCCAGCAAGCAGCTCCTGGGCAGCACAGCCCTGTCTGTTCTCATTGCCAGGGGAAGGGACTGATGGGAGCCTTGAGGGGTCTTTTGGTTACTTGATAAAGCTTTATGTGATTTTTGGGAGTGGGGTGGAAACGTAACTGCACTTTGAAGGATGATGTGTTTCACTTGTATGTGTCTGAAGGTTTTATTTATTTTAAGAAATGGGAGAAATAAGTAAAAGGAAACCACTTAATAAACATGCTTCGTTTTGAATTTCTGGACTTCAGGGGTTCTAGTTCTCCATCCCTGAACTTTCCTCTTCTCCCATTTTAGTAAGGATTGCAGGAGATGAGAGGAAACCAAGATCTCATGGCCCATGTTTAAGGTCTTGGGACATACAGCAGGAAGTGTGGTTGTACCTGGCCCTGCCTTGAAGCCACAGTCCTGATTCTAAGGAGAAAATAGAATGTGGAAGGAGGAGAGTGCTCCCTGAAACAGCAGCAAAATAAATCTGGGTGTGGAAGTTTATGCCATGTGAACTGCACGTGGGTATCCTGCAACTGAATCTGCCTTAAGGCAAGAACTGCCTGTTCTTAGGATGGGTGGTGTCAACAATGGATTTTTGAGGGAAGCCATAGGGGAGGTTAAAGGGATGAGATCACGGGAGCTGTGTGATCAAACACAGGAGTTTGGGCTGCTCCCTAAAGCAGCATCAGCTGCCCCCCTGTTACCTGCTGAGATACAAGATGCAAGAATAGGAACACAGATTTGTGTCTATTCTATAGGAGAGATGGTTCATTTCTTCATATCCAAGTTGGTGAAACTTTACAGCAGCATAGCAGAGAGCTTTTCTTCTACTGCCAAAGGCAGAGCATGTGTGAGTTGTTTTTTTAAGTGGTTCGTATCTTGCTATTTCCAAATACAAATGAAAAAAGGGACATACAGCACAATTAGTGCTTTCCTGTGAGCCCCCAGGGGACACTGGTTTTTGAACTTCTTCCATTTCAATGGCACAAGTGGTGTCAGTCTTTCCTCAGCACAAGTGATTGGGCTCCCCAGAGCATGGGGTATGTACATTCTGTATCTGTAAAATGGTGTATATTCCTTGAAGAGACACTAAGCCTGTTCAGTATTTATGGCTGCTCAGGCTATTCATAAATCTGTATCATAACTAACAGGGGAAGGGCTGTGATTTAAGACACAGTATTATTGTAAAAGGAGGGATTAGTTACTGGGTGTTCACTCTAGAACTGTGAAGGAGACAAGACCAGTGAAGAAAGTCTGTGGTCTGTTGCAGAGGTGGCTTAACCCTGTTACCAATTTGCTTTCTGAATAAACTTATTCAGAGGGGCAATGACTAGATCTATTTCTTCTGCACAGACCACCTTGAAATTTGGCCAGAAAAAGAGAAGAATTAATTCTTTATTGAAAGCACCTGCCTTGACAGTGATGCCGCTTTCACTGAGCTTTCCTGAATATTTTCTGTACAGACTGCTAACAAGCCTGAGACGTGGCTCTTGGCTAGCATTTCATATCCAGACCCCAGCTTCAGATTCACTTTTTACCCTGACCCCTTTCAGGAGTGATCCTTAGACCTCACCTTTACTCAACATCCACTTGCTGTGCTCTACAAGCACTATATCCAAAAATCCCTTTTAAGAAGCAATTTGTGTGCAAACTCCTGCCTTCTGTATGCCCCATCTCTGAAGCACCTCCACACAATTCCTTCTGCAAGGGGATTTACCTTTCTGCACCTGACAAGCTGTTTCACTCTACTGCAGCTCCTGGAAGCTCAGTGCTGATGCAGATCTGCTCCACCTTCCCTATCAGTGACAGCCCCTGTTTGCATGTACAGCTTGTTAACTCTATGGAATGAAAAGATCAGGTTATAATCAAACACAGCTTGAAAACTACCCAGAGAAAAAGCAAGAGAAAGAGAGATGGTTTTATTCTAGTCATGGAGACCTTCATTATACAGAAATGAGAGTTTATTTCATCCAATAAACAAGAGTGACAGGTAGATCACAAACTGCATCACAGCTACTACCAGCACTGAGACAGTTCACCCACAAGTCTGGGGTAATACAATAACCCAACTGCACACAGCAGAGAATTTAACAATCAGCTCAAAAACTCAACATTGGGATTTGGTTAACTTTTTGGATGTGTGTGTATATATATATGTATATAGATATTCTTTTCCTACTTAAGTATTTCCTAAAATTCACATGGAAGCACAAATGGCTTTTAACACCTGGACATATATAGATTTTTCATCTTATATATATATTTATAGATATTTATAACAGTAAAGATATGTTTCTCATTACTACAATATACTTGTTTAACTCCTTTAAGCAGCTGGGAAGAAAAAAACCAAACAAACAAAAAAAACCCCAACAAAAAAAACCCAAAAACAGTTTCACTACAATCACATCTGATATGTGTGTGTCACAAATTACAAACAAAACAAGCCATGTGTGAGATTCGAGTCAGACCATTCCAGGACAGAACAGCTAAGAGGCAGGCAAAGAGTCTCAGAGCAGGCCTACATGTCAAATGGTGGTTTTGGGCTCTCCGGGCGGGCGGGACTGGCCTTACCCGGCCGGCTGGAGGTTAAAGACAAGAAAAACAAAGAAAAAGGGAAAGGGAAGGAGAAGGGGAAGAAGTAGTAAAACAATAGTTAAAATACAGAAAGGAACTGGCGTCAGAACAATAGAGGATCCACAAGAGAAATTAAGAGTAATAGCTCTGAAATGAGAGAACTGCAACAGGAATCAGGCCTGGAGGACAGCCTGCAACATAGGTTCATTTAGCTCTGTTAGAGACATGACATCTGAGATGTACAGGGTTGATATATTTTTTTAATTCTCAAGTAGTTTTTTGTTGTTTTTTTTTTTTCTTTTTTTTTTTAAATACATGTAGCATGAAAATAAAACCCAAACCTTAAGATGAGTTGTGATCAACAACGGTTACAAGTTTCCCCAAACACGTACCATCCACATGCAAGAAAAGGCTACGGAAGAAAGTCACCACAGTACCCCAAAAACACTGAAAGATGTGCTTAGTTCAAAGCAGAAATATTTTCAACAAAACACCACACAGCAAACTCCCTGAAACATTTGGCTGTCCGTTTGCAAGGGGGGAGCAGCGTGTCTATTCCCCTCGCCCTGCTGGGTTCAGGAAAGTCAGCCAAAAATGGTGATGCAAGACAACTGCTGGCAGGAGCCAGTGTGTCCCCAGTAGGAATGGCCCGGCTCCAGGAGCCGGGTGTGAGCAGGTCCATGAGCTCCCTGCACGCTGAGGTGTGTGTGCTATCTCAGACTTCACTCTGGCAGGACTGGGCTGATCCATTGATTCCCCCCTTTACTCATCTCCCTGCCTCACTTTGATAGGAAGTTGATTGCACTGTTCCCAACATGAAATTTTTGCACCTTGGAAGTCAAGCTAATACACAGGACATTTAATCTGTTCCTAACAGGTGTCATGTGTTTTGACAGCATATTTTTGCTAAGCCACGCTTTTGTCTTAAACTACAAGGGAAGAAAACAGCTACAGCTCAGTCCTGGGTGCTACAGCTAACTGGTGCAGGCAGGACACTTATCCAGGCTAGACCAGGCAGATGGAATTACTGGACGGACAGCCACCACTTGGACCTAAGGACGTCCCTGTGGCTGGTCTCTCCAAGGAGCCTGTGTACTTCAGGGATCCATGCCACTGAATGAAGGCTACTCTATGCTCACAAAGCAATACAGGACGCACGAGCGAAGACGAAGAGCTCAATCACTAGGCTAGAGTTTTACGACACACCGGGGAGGGGTGGTGGGAGGCAGGGATGTGGGATGGATGAGAGGAGTGACTGTGGCTGTGGAGGGGAGGGTGGAATGGGGAAGCCACCAGCACGGCACTCGTCGCCAGCTGTCTACAGCCTCAAGTTATAAATCTAAGAGGGACGGTTCAGCCGGTCGGATTATGGTAGGTCGAGTAGGTGAGGCGGGGCCCCTTCTGCTGTGGAAAAGCAGGAAACAAAAACAAGAGAACACACACTGTGGTTAGCACAGCAATTGCAGTCACAACCACACATGCTTCTCCACTTCGCCTGAGCCAGCAGAAGAATCCAGCCTGAGGCACAAACCCCCAGAGTGCAGCTCCACAAAGGAGACTCACAGGCTTCTACTCGGCCTCGCAGTGGCCTTTCTGCACAGCACAGATCACCACTAGAGAATTCCCCTGGACTGCCAGTTTTGCTTCCCTCTGAAATTTGGAAGTGCAGAGATTTACTGCCAGTAAGAGCCCTGGCTCTGGGATGAGTGGAGAAGCATGGACAACAGTGAGCTCCTGTATCAAGCACATGACAGTCACACAGCATGGATGGGGTCCTCTGAGATGCGCTGCTGCCAGAGGCTCTTGGCTGGTTTGGAGGAGCACCTTCTTCCCCTGCCCTCAAAGCTACTGCAAGCCTGAGATTCCCTATTCTGACCTGAGACTGATCTTGGATGTCAGGGGCAAGCTTGTGGTTTCACTTTTCCAGTTCTGTTGCAGAGGAAATGCAGCTTCTACTTCAATAAAAGGAACCTTGGCTACTCCTACTCCATTCTGTTCCAACCCTTTTGCTGATACTTTAGCTACATAAACTTAAGTGTTTGCCCTCTGCATGGCTTAAGTGTTCTAGAATCTCCTTCCTGTAAGGGACTGGGGGAAAAAAAAGCCACAACAAAAACATACAAGACAACACCCCTGACATGGCTCTCAGCTCATTACCTGAAATATCACTTCAGTCTCAGACTACAGGCCATAAGAAGGCTGTAAGTTCTGTAAGACTAAGTCCAATCCACGTTTTTCCTTTAAAGCATGCTCCCTGCATTGTCTGTGACCTCAACTGCATTTTGCTGATGTTTCATTAAGATAAATAAATTGTTCAGTACCAAGCCAGAGTAGCCTTAAGGTCCAAACTGCCTGAAATGCAAAGAGCAAAGCCAACAGCACGTAGACCAAATGGAGGGGAAGTTCTTGCACTGATCATACAGGACCAGGTGTCACAGAATTAATGACTCAATAATTTCACACTGACAAGATTTAGATTACAGAAAATCAACTCACTGCTAGAAGGCCCTCTCCTGACACAGGGGCTGAGGGGAGGGAGAGAAGAGGAGCAGAAGAGGATATTGGTACCAGTAGTCTATAATCACACTGGCACTAGAGGAGTTCACTCCTATAAATCAGGGCAAGTTCCCTCATTTAGGAAATAAAGCAGAGCAACTCTCCAATCCTGTTTACTAAACCTCAACAAACTTACTGCTCCAGATCTATTAAACCTCAGAGCTTCATGACATGTGGGATCTGTGCAGTATCTCTAAGGGTGCTCACGGTGTAAATGCAGCCACACCAACCCTTTGGTGTCTTCTACTGTCATTGGAACAGCAACAGCACCTGAATGAAAACCTTACAGAATTTCAGCTCAACATTTAGTGAGATGCTGTTGCATCATCACGTTAGAAGGCATTTTTTGGGAATGTTGAAGGACTGTTTGCATTTCAGGAGTTTGCACAGGTTGTGCTAAAAGCCTCTGAGGGTTCACATGAAAAGGATGCTTGAAGCCACCAGAGTATGTAAAGTTCTGGCAGGAGTGGCCACTTGACCCTAGCAGGATAAAAAGGGCTGAAAGCACAAGTAATTCACAGGTAGATGGGCTGGTTTTTTGTAATGTACTATGATTGATTTTTGCAGACTTATTTCTCTCAGCATCCAAAGCATTTTAGGGTGCAGGGCTGTCACTTTTTAAACTTGTAGGGTGTTTGTGTTGAGGTTTTCTGGAGATGCTTGCAGAATCTGCCTGGTAAGGTTAGAAAAGGCTGAAAACAGTTTCCCAGCACTAAAAGGGACAGAGAAGTCTCTCAGGAAGCATTTACCCCCAAAATGCTGCTTCAGTTTAACTACATTGCTAGTCAAGCCTTTTTTTTAATCACTGAACAGTCACTTTTCTCTGTCAGGACAAGGAACAAAGTTTTGCTCACAGGGAAGCCTGTGGCTGTCTCCAGTACATGAGAAGGAAGACCTGAGCCCTGGCAAGAGCCCAGGGAGATGAGTTACAGTGACTGTCACATCCTTTGAAGTCAGTCTTTCAGGCCATACCCAGGGAGAACACTGAGCTAATCCTGCCTAAGAACCACTGGGCTAAAAGAGAGTTCTGGTGATAAGGATCTAAAAGAGGTGGGAAAATATGTTTATTCCCTTGGATTGCAAAAGGTTTTGGGTGTAATTTTTTGGATCATTTGGGTTTGGTTGTTGTGTGTGGTTGGGTTTTTTTTGTTTGTTTGTTTTTTTAACTTTTATTTCCTTGGTGCTCTTTATGCCAGATTAAAAACAGAATGCCCCATAACAGCGAGTCCCAGAATGGGGTACAGACAACAGCAAGGCTCCTTCCCAAGGCTGTTCACCCAGGATGCATGTTTCCAGGGCTGTCAGGGATGTCTGCAGTAGGCAGAGTATTGGAGGAAACTGCTGATTGCTCCAACACCTCTGCAGTGTGTCATCAGTGAGGAGGGTTGACGATGACGTCCTCAAAGATGTCAATCATGAGCAATCACTGCAATGTGGCAGCTCTAACAGCAGTTCTGTGCAGCAGTAACAGACACCATCTACTGCAAGATGGGGGCTGGCTGAGACCCCTCTGCCCCAGAACAGGGGCCTGAACTTCTGCTATTCCCATTAAAGTAGGATTTCAGCTCGTGCTCCTCGCCCCCACGTCTCTCTGCCACAACCAGCAGCAAGGGAATCTGTAGGAGCTCCTGCTGCTCCACTCCTCTGTCATGAAACACCATCCACAGAGAAAGGGAGAAAAGGGGCCCAAAAAATCCACACCTGCCCTGTTTTGCCCTCTGTACCTCTTTGTCAGTAAGGGCTGGAGGTTCCCAAGAAAAGGACTCAGGAGAATTTGCTAATGTCCCTCTTCACACCCCCACTGACATTAACAGGATGAGCAGTACACAACACAAACCCACACCCTGCTACATCACTGAACCACTACAATACTGCAAAATGCAGGGAGAAAGAGGACAGGGAAATGGGCAGGAGCTCAGGGCAGAGTGTTTCAGGGACACAGATCACTACACCCTTCCTCTTGCAGAGGCAGGAGGCAGAGGAGAGAAGGCAGTTTGAATGGAAGCAGGAGAGTAATCTAGAAGGTAAAGGGTCAAGGGGAAAACAAACAAAGGGAGCTCACATCTATCTGATGATGAGACACAAGGATAAAAGGGAACGTTCAATGTCAGAGTTACCCTGCACTCAGACATGGAAGTCCTGATATTAATGATTCGAACTCCTCTTGACTTCCACGAGCACTAGGGATACAGTGAGGATGGGAGCACTTCTCCAGCCAGACATTAGAATATAAGAAGAGGAGTCTGAACTATCAGCTCCTCAAGTCTCTGTCTTGATCCTAACAGAGCTGACAGACCAAATCAAAGCAGAGTTTATTCAGCTGATCTTACAGTTAGTGTGGATATAAGCCAAATGAAAGACACAGAGTTTAGACCTTGTTGTCAGAGCTCATTCCCCCATCCCACCTTCTCTATTCAGAAGCAGAGAAAGGGTCCTCCAGACCTTAAATCAGGTACTGAGGCTTTCCCAGCTCCTGCAGCTCAAGCAGCTGCTCTGTCTCTGATCAGCCAGTTTTTCTGTTCAAGACTCCTCCCTTTATGAGATCCTGGCAGAGGTGGTTCATCAGACAAGGGACTCTGTTACTAACACAAGAACTGGGCAGCAGAGGAGAGCTGCAGAGCAGTGCTGGAGGATGGGGACACAGTGACTCATGCATTGCAGCGAGAGTGCAAAACCTACCGTGGCTGCCAGTCCTCAGGGGTCACTGATAGTGATTCTGAAAGACAACACGAAATCAACATGGCAGTTCAGACAGTTCAAGGCAGAGGCCACACAGACTGTCAGGAAGGTGGAACAGATACACAGGTGCTTGCACAGACACAGTCACACATCCCCCTCCAAGCACAGCATGAGTAGGGGGACTGCAAACACACAGAAAACACTCATAGCCTCATATTTGCACACATCCAGACCCTGTTGTGCACAGGGGTGCCTCAAAACCCATCCATCTGTCCACACACCTACTGGCTGTTGCTCACTCACCCAAGTTCCTCTCACATCCAGGCTGACGTTCACACCAGTGTCATACCCAGGTTTCAGCACCCACAGGTAGCTGGGCTTGTCTCTCACTGAGTACTCCTATCTTCTGACCATATTCTTTCTTAAAAGTTTAAGAAAGAGCTCAGGAAAGAGAGATAACATGCAGTCCTGAGCACTAGTCAAAACGGCACAAAGCAGGTGGAGCCTTTTCTGAAGGTCATAAATCAAGAAATCAGCTAGTCCCACCTTCTGAATAATTCAGGTCATACAGCTGTGTGACCTTATCATAGAATGGTTTGGGTTGGAACGGACCTTAAAGATCATCTAGTTCCAATTCCCATTGGCCACTAAACGTCTAAGGAGATAATTTGTCCCTTGAAACTGTGTGTCCAATAATCAATTTGGGAATTCCAGGGATATGCCCCCATTGTCGTGACCAGCAGAGCAGCCAGTGAGAACCATCCCTGCCAGAAGGCAACTCCAGACCCATGCCCTTGTGATACCAAAGAATGGAGAACCCATTAATGCCTTCAACACATTTTTCCAATGGTTGAGTCACTGGCACTGAAACTTCCTTAATTCTCCTTCCAGCTCTTCTACCTACAGTTTCTATCAAACTATTTTAAACTAAAGAGCCTAAATGCCTGGGGGAATACCTTCACAGATCTCTTTCCCAGGTCAAATCATAAATGCAGTCCATTGCACACTGATAGGGTCCTGGATGGTTTGTAACTTTCAGCTCCCAAAATTATGGATTTGTCTATATGGACTTCCACAGTAAACTGAAAAAATTCTAAGCACAGAACCAAGATGGCAAGTCTTGTTTTAAGTGTCCTTAATTATGTGCAGGAAAATCTTTCTGTGCAAAAAAATGTACCATGTGGTGATTATACATGAAACTTATGTTTATGAAAAAGGAGTAGCATGACACTTGTGTAAGTTCATCATTCATAAAATCAGATGCTCAAACCAGAAGCACAAAACTACCAAACTTCTACACAGGCATCAGTGAGCACATAAAGTACACCCAGCCACCACCACACATTTGAGTTCACTCCACACCACCAACTCCTCCATCAAAGCCCACTCGTGCTGAACACGAGAGCTTTGTTCCTCTCTCTCACAGACACACTGCACAGCCCAGTTAGCAAGGGAAAGATGGGTATTAAAAAAGCAACAATGGAGATGGCATTCGTTCACCCATGGCAGAAGGACCCGAGTCCAAGTGCTAGCAGGGAACATTCTTATTCTATATACAGGAGAGGAAGAGAAAGAGTCCCTTGTCATTGGAAATTCTCCATTCATCAGTGAACTCAAATGACAAGCTGGTATCAGGATCCGGAGGAGTCTATGAACAACTGGAAGAATCAGAGAGGGGGATCAGAGAATGAGCATCACACTTCACAGCTTCTGGAATTACATTCTCAACTCCAGATCAGGGCAGTCAGTAGCATGCAATCCAACCTACATCTCTCCTAAACCAAGGGGTTGCTCAGTCAAGCATGAAACTCTTTTCTCCTCTGCTCCAGTGCTGTTTTCCCTACCTTCCCTAAACCCTTCTACTCATGCAAAAGGCAGAAAAGCCATTAAGATAGGCTATAACAGATTTCTTCAAAAATAGGCCAATTCATTTCAGCCCATTTTGGGGAATCCTATCACGATGGCCAGGTATATAGAATATTTTTCATGAGTGAAGAAATGAAACTGAGTGAAAGGAGGAAGATGGAGACAGAAAGAAGCATAAGTATATTGAAAACAAAACCACAAAGTAACAGTATATGGAAAGGCAGGGTCACAAGAAGCAGGAGCCAAAATACACAGTAGAAGCATGCTGACATCCATAGGTGCCTCCACAGTCTCCAGGGCAATACTGAGGTATGTGAGGACAAGTTACTGTGGGAGCTGCATCGTGGTGCATAGGAAGGACTGGGGCAAAGGCACCAAGAAAGTAAAACCATTTTGCATACACCAGAGTCAGAAACTGGTCCATAAAGCTGTCTGGACTCATCCACCTCTGGCCTGGCTGCAGCCTGGCAGAGAACACTTCCCTCCAAACAAGCAGCACCAAATATGAGCTGGGCACTATCGCAGGAGGAATATTGAACCTACTCTGCCATACACCATCGCCATCCATTGACAGGCTTGGTGTTTCCACAGAAAATGGCAAAGTTTCACACCTGTGCCACCAGCACCCACTGGAGAGGTGTTTTCCACAAGGGAAGCATTCCCACTGCCATGTCATTGGGGAGTTTCTGGTTATGTTTGTTCTTTACACTGCAATTACTTCCTCTTCCTCAAGGGAAACTAAGTACCCAACATAAAAGCATTCCTGGTTCCAGACTGCTTCCCATGTCCTGTTTAGGAACACGTACTCAGCTGCACAGGGGATAATCCCTTATTACTGTGTTGAAGTGTGTCTGAAGTGACTGAACAGGAAAAAAAAAATGAGTTTCCTAATGGGAAAGCAAAGCTGTGTGATTTGAACCTCTAGACTAGAAAATGCTAAAGTTGATTACACAAGCAACAAAATTGCCTAAGAATTAATTTCCCTGCCAGTGATCCTGCAATACTCTCCTAGCCAAAAAGCAACTGAACAGCTTTGAAGGTCTTGCAACTCACCTTGAAGAACTCTGGGCCAAGAGAAAAGAGGCAACTTCAGACTTTGGGGAGCTCTACACAGAGAGGAATCTGACCCTAGTCCTGTGATTTATCTGGTGACTACAGGCATCGGTACAATTGCTGTAAACTTTGCATTCAAGGTTTTCTCCCACATTCTTTATAGAGGATTGTAGAGAGAAACAGCTGCCCCTCTGTGTCTGAGAGCTGCCTTGGCATTGCCTCATCCATCCTATGAAATCTCAGAGGACAACAACGCTCCTGCCTCTGGATCCACTTCAAATATCCAAAGGCTGTAGCCACACCATGCACTCCATTCTCCTCCTATGGCCCAGACAGGCCAAGTGTTGCCAAGGCTCCAACCCCAAACCAGAATACACTCCACCTGCGTGGAGCAGTGTTTCAGGACTTACCTGGGAACACCAGGAGGAGCACGATTAGGCCGAGAAGGAACCTGAGGTGGGGGCCCGAAGGGATCAGGAGAGGCACCTGGCCTGGAGGGCACAGGGGGGGCACCACCCAGCGTGGACCCACCAGCAGGAGGTGGCCCAGGAGCTGGTCCGCGAGACCCAGGTCTGGCGGGGGGCACTGCAGGAGCTCTCCTCTGTGGCGTGGGGCTGGATGTGGGGGACCTGCCAAACAAACAAAGGCATTCAACTGCAGCAACAGCTCTGGGATCCCTCTGCCACCACAGGCTGCCTTCAGTGTTTTTCACTCTAGCTTCACATCACTTTACACACCCCCCTTTTGGCTTTCAAGGGCCACACCAGGCCCCAGGTTTCCTTCAACGCTACCCTCAGCCCCATCCAACCCAAAAGTTTAGAAAGTCTCAACATCTGTGTAGATGCCCTAGGAGCCTGCCAGCAGAAATACCCAAAACTCTTCATCCACAGGAAGAAGAGGAGGACTCCCTGTCTCAGTGGGAGGCCCCAGCAAGGCACTGAAGAGGCGTCAGGCAGGTCTGCGGGGCTCTCCCCCTGAGCCTCTGGTACCTGCGTCCGGACGGTACGCTCTGCACCTGCAGCCAAGAGTCGTCCACCGGTGGGGGCATGGGGGTGCTGATGGTGCTGGTGTTGATGTCCCCGATGATGTTGAGGGCCTCCTTCAGGGCGTGGTACATGCGCAGCATCTCGTCGCGTCGCTGGGCCTGCTCCGCCGACTCCTCCATCAGCGTGTTCTGGTCACCACAGGAGTACAGGTTTGCCAGCAGCTCTGAGTGGATGAAGTCCTTGGTCTGGAAGTGAGCAGAGAGAGGGAATCAGTTTTCACCATCTTTCCCCAAAACACTCCATTCTGTCCCCACTTCTTCCTTCCAAGCTGCCTTCCGTTTTTCTTCATTCTTTTCCTCCCTCCCTGTTTTCCCCCTTTCTGCCACTCCCACCTCCATTGATCACAGTGTGATAAGTACATTGTTTATCATGAGGTGCATGATTGTCTTCGGCATGAGGTCCCTGATGGTTTTGTTGACAATTGCCATGTAGGAATCCACCAGGTTCCTGATCGTTTCCACTTGTCTCTCCAGCTGAGGATCCATGGAGTGCATGAAACTATCTCCTCCATTCTCCTCTGCTTCACTGGCCTGCAGAAAAAAGGAGAAACAGATTGGTTCTTCAAATGTAACATGAGATCAGCTTTTCACAAGAGCTAAGAGAAGAATAGAAGGGAACAGGCAGGAAGCGCATGCAATAAGTAAAATTTATTTAAACTTACATTTTGAGCTGTGATTTTCAATGCACAACTCAGTTTGTACAGACTTCTCCAGCTCAGATCTGAGAAATTTCAGCAATAAAGCTGCTCTCTTAGTACAAAATTATTAAGAAAAGGTGAAAGGCAACAGGAACTCCTGACCCATGTTCAGAGGTTATGGCTCTGGTGCACACTCAAAGCTGTATTATTACTTTTTAATGTTTATAGCTTCCTGAAAGGTTCTTCATTTGATCTGGGTTTTCCATGACCAGAGTCAGTTAAAACCAAGAATCATTCACCATAAATTAAGCCTCACAGGCTCTCTGCCATGCTGCATCTTTGTCCTCATTACACAAATGAGAGAACAGATACAGAGAAGTGAAATAACAGCTCCTCTCAGGCTGACCACAAGTAGACGGAATAAACTAGAAAACTTTCCTATCACTTCAACTGCAGCATCATAAGTTATAATTATCTTTTCTTTCACGCCAAGCAGATGAATCTCTTCCTGTATGCCTGAATTACATTGTTTATTCTGTAAGGTAAAACCTGGACTGTGCTGTCTGACAGCAAGCAATCTCCAAGGCTCCTCCATTTGGGATCAATTTCAAAGCATTGAAGCATGAAAGAACTGGTGCCTTCCTCAATGCTTATTTAAAAGAAAACCCCTGTGATTGTATAATGAAACATCTTTGTTTTACACAGCCCTAGTCTGAACAATTTGCCATGTAGGAAATGGCTTCTCTTTTGTTTTGGGGAACAAAATATATGAGAAAGGGCAAATTCTTTTGTTCATTTGAGCTTTTGCTGAGAAGATCTTATATAATGAAGGAATGCAAGGTCTCAGTGTGAAACAAAGTAAAGGAAGTGGATGTCAAACAGGACAACTTAAAAAAAGTGAGGGTAAAAAAAACCCCACAAAAATAATCTTGCACCAAGATTCAGAAGTCATACAAAAATGGAGGAATAAAAAGAAAAAAGGAAAACTCAAACCAAGAACAGAAACAGACAGCAGGAATCCAACAGAGGGTACAAAGAGGGAGAAGAAGCAAATGCCTCTCAGGAAATTGTGACAAAAGGAGAAAAAAAATGACAGCTATCTGGTGAGAGCCCCAGGAGGCAACACAGGCAAAAGGGGGTCAGACTTACTTTGTCCTTGTCCTGGCAGGCCAGTTTGAGCATACGTGGAAAAAATTAAAACAAAAAAGGGACAAAAAATAAAAAATGACTTTTAGTTGGTCTCAGAATTTGGACAAGGTCCCATAATAGCACTGACACGCAAAAGACCAATCCCATTAAAAATACATCAATACCTCTTATTACCCTAGAAGAGGAACACGTGAACTGTTTAGCTAAACTGAAAAGTGGGATGCTCTGCAAAGGAAACCATATTGTTAGCAACAAAGGACAACTCACTTACCTGCAAGGGCTACTGCCACTCCTTACAGGGGTTTTGAGACAGGGATCAGGGTTCCCATGTCAAACCCCTCCACTTGCACAGCAACAGGTGGCCCAGAGCCACTGTGGTTAAGAGGCCCAGTCTGGTTCAAAGCTGATCTGAAGTCATGTCACTGTAAAAGCCCAGTCCCTAACTCTCTTTTTAAAATCTCTTACCAGTTTGTTAGGAAATGCTTTAAGGCAAAACCAGAAATATTCAAGTGTAACAGGACAGATGAATGCAAGAAATCTATTAGAAGCAATAAACACAAACAGAAAAGCAATTATCACTTTTCTAATGGGAAAACTATTTATAGCAGCTTCCTGTCACAGAAGAACAGGAAAAGCTTTGAACAGAAACAAATACCACAATTGTCTAGAAGATACTTTTAAAGCAGAAAATAATGCTGACAATAAGTGCTGAGGGACAAGGGGAAGTGAAGAGATAAGAGTTCTTGCTAAAGGAGCATATCAGAGTATCTACCAAGCAAAAGAAAAATTCAAAGAACATCCCTCCCTAATTAGCTGGAGGAAGGAAAGGGAGAACAACTGCTAAGTCAGGAAGTTCCTAATAAGGCTGCACAGAGTTACCAAAAAGGAATGTTGCCTTTGCTCAGTGAATACCATACCAGTTAATAGTCACAATAGTTAAATGTCACCCTTATATTGTGAATTTAATGTCCACAAAACAAGACAGCTAGAGGGATTTCTCAAGGCAGTCTGTTCCAGCTTTATCTTCCTTTTGAAGCTGCCAGTTACTTTATCTCAAGCTTCCCTAATGGAAGTACCAGGACATAACCTTTTTTTTTTTTTTTTTAATGGAAGATTCTCAGCTCTGGAAAGACACAAAACCTTTACAGACTTATTTTTTAACACAAGAAGATGGAGCTGTCCTTCTCAAGACACATGCAGTGCTCCTCCTTATCCCATTACTCTAGCTGTCACTTACCCCAACACGCTCTGGGTAGACTCCTGCACGAAGGAAGGAAGCCTTCCAGCTATCCACCTCCTCCTGGGTCTCACAGGCCAGCTCCAGCTGCCGGTAGTCCTTGTAAACATTCCTGACAGGAAGACACATATTTTATTATTCCCTCTCGCAGCTCAGAGATCTGCCCATATTTGACAAAGATATCAATGACTAGGGAAACCTCCTGTCATTTTAAGACATTTGGTCCCTTGCTAGGAACCTCATGATGATGCTGCAAAAGGAATTTTTTTTTAAAAAAATCAAGTTTGATTGCTCTCAAATCAGCTGTATGTTTCAACAAGGCCTGAAAAAGATTCCCTTTTCAATTCTTGTTGCTGGACTCCTCCATCCACCCCAGGTCCTATGGCTTTCCCTGGTCACTCACCAAGAACATTGTGATTACAAACATATCCCAGCCACAGACAGACTGAGGTAAGCACATCAAAAGGCTGAAGGGTTAAGTTCACACTACATGCCATTCACTGGCAAACAAAAGGAAAATTACACATATATCTGTAAGATGAGAAGGAATGAAGTTAAGTCCTCCCATCTCCTTCAAAAGTGGCTGTTCTGAAAGGCCACTCACACCTTTCCTGGACAGCTATCTTAACACACTCAACCCTACCCTGTTACATAAATTCTGTCCCTAGCTCCAGCAGCTTGGTGTGCTGAGACAGGAGTATACCTCTGTTCAGTGTTGAAGAGAGCAAAGATGTGCTTGCTGGACATGAACCCCTTCTCCACATCTCGCAGTTTCAGGTTATCCACTGGTAACATGTACTTCTTCTCCTTCTCCTGAAAAGGGAATGAGGCACAAGTCACTCCCTGCTCTGCCAGCATGGAGCATCAGCAACAGGGCCCCACATCAACAGAGAGGCATTCTCAGACCCAGGTCCTCTGTTTCCTTGGGTCTGTGAGAAAAGGGGAAATCTGGAAACAAGAGTTTGTCCTTCCCAACTGCTTTTGTGATGTGGCCCAACAACCCTGTCTCATTAACTCCTCCAGGACCAGGCACCAGCACAGCAATGTCCAACTTCCCCAGACTGTGCTCAGCACAGTGGTCCCACTCTTCTTAGCAAAGGGGTCAATCCAGGCTCAGGAAAAGCCAGGTATGTAATAGAAGAGCTGGTTTGATACAGAAGTTAAGTGTGAACAAACCTTGAACATAAATATTATGTTTAAGATCTGGCTTATATATATCTATCTCAAATTTACCTCTTCAGAAAACCTGACTTGCTGATTTTGTTACTTCATCCCATCACTGTCCTACACTCTATTAGTTACTTTGAACCCTTCACCTTCACAAAAAAACAAAAACATCAAAAACTTGACCTTAACTTTTACATTTGCATGCAGAAACTAACAGAAGTGACAACCCCTGCTTAGTCTCAAATCTGGATCTACAGCAAATTAATAGAACTGAATTTGGCTTAAGGTCCTCATTCGGAGCATGCTATTCCAGCTGGGAATTATACCCCAGCACAACAAGAGAGGGAGCTCTCACACTGGTCTCCAAAAGGCACAACACAGCGATCCAAGTCTAAACCAAAAGCAGAACATACTCCTATGTGCAAAGCAAGCACGTGTGACTGTCCCCTTATGAGATCTTGTGTGTTTGTAGACCTTTCTCAGCTGGAAACAACATGACCACTCTTGGGAGAAAATAGGATGGAAAACAAAGATGGTCAGTAGGGAGAGATCCAGAAGAGCTGACCAAGAAGGACGGGCAGGGCAGAAGGGCAGGTGGAAGTGACAAAGCTGCTGAGTTTGAATGCCCAGACAATGGCAAGTCCAGTCTAACATCCCCTTAAGCTTCAACTAAATTGACTTGAGTTTGCTAAGGATATCAGCACCTCACAGTTCTGAGATAGCCCAAAAATCAAACTGTACCAGTTCATTACAAATCATATGCAACAAGAAAATCCCAAAAAACAGCACCTAGAAAACAGAAGAGATCACTTGGGTTGCTGCCAGACTGTCTCAAAGATGCCAGGCCATGAAAACAGGAGAATTTTTCCCAGCAAATTTCCCTGGACTTTCTAATACTGCTGATCAGTTTTAATTAGATGTGGGCAGGCATTTTTCTAATGGGATATCTATCAGTCACATGCTGGTCTCAGAGCTAACACAGACTACCTCAGATTCTGTGAGCCACAAACAACTTGCAGCTTTCTATTACTCTGGGTTATTATTATGCTGACTTAGGCTGAACTGGTGACCTAGAAGAGAACACCACCAACTTCTGAGTCCCTGGCTGAGTCAGACCATCCCCACTGCAGCCTTGCTTAACTGGAACTCCCTGCTTTCACTCCACAGTCCCTGGGCTAGTAAAAAAACCCCAACATCAACCATCCCCCCAAAAAACACACCCAAAAACCAAACAAAAAACCAAAACCACCAAAACAAACCAAACAACAACAACAAAACCCAAAACCACAAACAAACCAATCAAACAAAGAAACCCCAAACCACAAAAAAAAAACAACAACAACAAAACAAACCCACCCAAAAAACCACCCAACAAAAACTGCTGATGTTAAAGATCTAAGAAAAACCTTCTGCATTAGACGCACATAATTCCATAGAAGCTCTGCAATGGTGTCATTCTTCAGGAAAAAAATGTCAAAAAGTAAGGGAATTCCACGTCCCCGATATGGAAACAACATGTTCTTTTGCCAGAGTTTCAACTTTCACCCTTTCCAAGCATAAATGCTGCCATGTGATCAAGACAGCACTATCTCCACATGCTGATCTTGCCACAGACCACAGGGAAGACAAAATATCTGTCTGCCAGCACAACTTATCAGTCCTCGAGGTGGAGGCAGCAAGAGCAGTCAAGTGGAGGACATGGGCACAAGGTGAGAAGCCCCAAGCCAGGCAAGCTGCAATGAGCCCCTGCTGCTCCCCATCTCCCCACACCTCCCCCTTCCCAGTCCCCCACTTCAGCCTTTCCAGCTTCTCAGTTTTCAACCCAGCCTGTTTTATATCAACAATCTGACTTCATTTCCTGAATGTAGAGACAGGAAAGTGTGGAACGAGCTGCCAAGGGCTGAGCCTCTCAAAACTTTTGGCTGAGTGTTCTGCCCATATGTTAGCAATCTGGCAGGGTGTGCTATGGCTGAGCAGCATCCTGGCCAAGAGGGGAAAAGGGCTTCTCTCTCTCTAGCTTTCCAGACTTGGAGTCAGGAGGGAAGAGAAGGAAGAGCCAGCACGCATTGAAATGGGAAAGTAGTTTGTGAAATCCTATATTCAAAGTCCTCAGTCTGATCCCAAGAGGCTTATGTTGCTCACATTGCCCTTCATCAATAAGGGGAAAAGAAAAAAAAAATCATGCAAAACTCTTCCTCAGCAGCAGAATATGTGTTATATAAAATGTGCTGGTTGGCTGTGAGTTGATCTCTAGAGCCATGAGGCCAAGGGGAGGTGCAGCAGTGGCAGAGGCCCCCAGACTGCATGAAACAGAACATGGTGCTCAGTGTTGGCTTGGGAATATTGCAGGGACAGGGTAAGCACCCCCCATCAGGGCTGCTGCTCCCCACAGGAGGCTCAGCCTGCAAGGAGACCTGCAGAAAGAGATGACTGCAAGCTCCTTGCAGAGGCAGGGTAAGTGCCAGAGGATTATTCCCCCGCCCCCAGCACAGTGCAGAATACAGCCATATGGCTCTGTACTTTGCATCTACCAGGGTAAGAAAGGAAGCCAGGAAGCCAACCAGGATCCACGAGCCATTCCAGTTGTGGGGTAGAAAGCACAATAACTGCAGGAAAAAAGTCAGGCTGCAGTTGCAGCCTGATGTTCCAACATCCTTTATTATTGATACACATCTCCCTACGGTGGCTAAATCCTAGAGATGAGTTTTGGCCAGATATAGCAACAATCTGCACTAACACCTGAATTATTTCTTGCTAACCTGTAGGTAATAACCTACAAGAAGTTCACATAATTCAGCAGGCAGCAAGCCAGCCTGACTCCAGGCATTCCCTCCATTCACCTGGACTGCCTCAGCAGCAAAGTAAATTTTCCTGCTCTTGGATACATGCAAAATGAAGCTGACAGATGCATGTGTGGGCTCCCTAAGGTTGGAAATTGGCACTCACAGCACAAGAAAATAATTGGCAGAATTATTAGGTCTCAGTTTGCATTTGGAGCATAAATAAACTAATTAAAGGTTTCCCTGTAGCTGTTATGACAAACACCTTCTTCTGCATAGAGACAAGAGTCTGTGGATATGGGTGAAGACATTGCCATTGTTTTAATTGGGGGCTGTGTGAAATTAGGAGAAATTCATCTTGCTTAAACCTCTTAATTTCATTTCCCTCCTGTAAGATGCAAAGTATTATGGGTAAACAAACCTGCCCCAGAGATACCTGGAGTTTCAGTAAAATTGTTTCTGTTAAACACATGCATGGCATTTTGGGAACTCCAGTAATAAAACTCCACTCCAATGGAGAAACATTAACATCATAATTTATAATAAACACACTGCATGAATACATGCACACTAAAAGATTAGTAGGAAAAAGCCTCTGGAATATTTGAAAGCAAGTGAGCTGAGCTTTTCAAGCTGAACTTCCCCAAACAAGATGTTAACAACTACTTTCTGCTTCTTGTCTCAGCAAGTAGAAGAGCTGAATTCTGAGATGTGATTCCTCCAGGAAGCCCTGGTCATCCCACTATATACACACATCTTGAGACCATCTTTCCCAGACACAGCCCACCTGTAGCACTTTCACCCTCAGAGCATAATTTATAGGAATGATTCCTCCCCCAAGCTGCAGAGCAGCTGTAATGGCTTGTTTACATCAGAAAGCTGCCTTGGTTTAACTTAAACAACACATCCTAAGATTTTAAGCTGATTTAGTTCAAAAGCTCTGTAGACACTAGACCTGGACTCGTGTGATTAATCACAAACATTACTGTTGGCTTAGTAAGTACAGCAATGGTAATTAACTCACCTGCACAAAAGTAAAGGTTTTTATTCACATCAGCTGAAATAACGTGCAGATTTAAACCTGCAGCCAAGTGCAACCCTAGGAAGCCTTCAGGGGTTTTATGAGGAAGCACAGGC
This sequence comes from Hylia prasina, assembly GCA_013397195.1. NCBI lineage: Eukaryota > Metazoa > Chordata > Aves > Passeriformes > Sylviidae > Hylia > Hylia prasina. The sequence goes on along the minus strand of VYXD01007104.1, from coordinate 215,620 downwards.
AGAAGCCTGAGTTGCTTGGGAGAGACTATAGTGCCCAAAACTCCAGCGTCGTGACCCCTCTAAGGTCATAGCAATGCCCACCAGCCTTCACAAAGGATAACCAGGCACTTCTCTCTGTCCTTGTGCCAGGGCAGGGATGAACCATCCCAGAGTATCTGACTTGCTTTGCTAAGGTAAAGCACAACACACACGGACATACATGATGTGTTTCACACCCCTGAGAGAGGGTGGGTTACACCTCCCCAGCGCACGGTCAGTGCCATGGTGGGACTTCCAAGTGTTCATATTTTCAGTCACAAATCTTAACCATCCACACTAGGAGAAGGAATCTTGGAAGGGAGACACGTGAATGAAGTCCTCTTTATCCCTGCAGCACAGGGAGTGGGAGCAAATCGTGTGGGCAGGGACTAACATCTGGAATCACTACATGAGAGCCAGGCGTCACAGAAAGCGACAGCATTCCTCAAGTTTCCATGCAGGGCAGGGAACCTTCCTTTCCCCTGCACAACCCCATCCGTCAGCCGCTCACTTCCTGCCAAACTCTGCCTTCCCAGCAGCCAGCAAGCTCCTCCCTCGAGTCTAGTTAGCTTTCCACTGCCACGTCAAGTGAGGCAGAAGGACAGAAGGGAAGCAAGAAGGGAGGGAGCAAAAACCAGAAGAGGGAGGGAGGCTCAGCAATGCCAGGGCGTAGTGGGGGGAAAGAAAGAAGGGATGTGGATTGCTCCTGCAGCAGCCAGAGGTGAGCTGCAAGGGCAACTGGCCAAGGTTGCCTTCTGCAACCCTGTCAAAGGACCTTCTGGAGGGCTTGGAAGCAAAGGCTGGTTGTGTTTGAGCTTTGCTTGGACCCACTGATCTTCAGGACAGGAGATGAGGGTGCATGGGGCCTGAGGATCCTCCCACACACCTCCATGGGGAAGAAAAGGAGTTGAATGAAGCAACAAGTTCTGCACACCTGGGTGATAGCCAAGACTTCACAGCATTTCCTCCTCCAACTGCAGTAATCGATTTTTTTTTTTTCTCTTTCTAAAAAGGTGCAGCATATCCCAGGTGGAATCCACGTACCAGCCTGACACCAGCACTGGAAGGGGAAGGCACTTGGAAACTTGCTCCAAACTGGAAACATGCAGGGAGCAACATTTCTTCTCCCCCAGCTGCCAGAGGAGGATGTTTTTCCAATCAGGACTTGGACTTTCGTTCACCCCATCTCTGCCCCGCACAACCCCATCCCAAAAGCAGGGAGGGGAGAGGACTAATGAGCTGCTGATTGCCGGAGAGCAGATCGCAGAGGCTCCACTCCGTCTGCCCAGTGTTCAGACTACCTGTTCAGGACTACGAGATTGTACAGTAGTCTGCACATTGGTTAGGCTGTGCTGGGATACACCACACACTGCCAGTGCTGCACGGGGACGGCAACACCTGCACGGCAGAGGGACATGCTTGGAGAGGGTGGGCTCTGGGGATGGCTGCATGCAGAGGTCACTCATCCCTCAGCCTGGGAGGGTCTAACCCTTTGGGGCCGTGCCTGATCATCACTTTTACTTGCCTGTTCACCAGCCTACTCACAACCCTCTTATTTCTCCTCTGTCTCTCTCACTCCATTCTTATCTCTTTCAGTTTCGTGTGCTTGACCCAAGGTAGCTGTGTTGAGGATGGCTTGTGTTTCACATGCTAAGCTTTGCCAAAAAATGCAGAAATAAACACTCAGGCCTGTCAGAGCCACAGCTGTGGTGTGCTTTGCTACCTGAGAGGGCAGGTTCAAGCACAGAAATGTGACTAGAGAAAGGGGAGTTCATAGTGTAAAGAATACTGGTCATAATACAAAGAAAAACCCACAAGTGATTCAAAGTTGGAGGTTTGGATGCTCAGGATGTTGTGTTTGCTTTGATGTTTGTCTGCCAGAGAAAGAAGAGAAACAGTGAAAGAATAAATGAGAACTGATTAAAACTGAGTAAGATTATGAGAAAACATACACTTGTGAAAAAAGATAAGTGCAGGAATGAAAAGGCTCCGGAGAATGTAAAGAAAATGAACATGTTCCAGAGAGCACCTGAGAGCAGCATGAAAGCAGGAGAGGAACCACCTCAGAGCAGATCTGCTCTTATGTTCTTTAAAACAAGCTGGATGTAAAAACTTGACTGCAGCCAACTCATCACAGCAAGCTTCTGATGACTGGGAGCATCTGAGTACAGAAAAAGGATTTCTACCAGCTGATCTGGGCCTCAAGGACATGCATTGGGGAGTGGAGGGGGCCAGAGAAGAGGGAAACGCATGTGTGCAGTGGGGGGAGAAAATCTCTATTGATCCATATGTTTATTTGGAAACTAGAATCAGGTAAGAGACACTGACAGGTACAGAACAGATGGCTATCTAGTGACTGTCAATAAGGTCACATCTTCCTCAGGACAGGAATACGTTTCAAGCAAAAGAGAAGGCATGAAGACTGAGAAGAAGCTCAACAACAACTGATGCATCAGGAATTAACATGATCTGCATGGAACATGAAGCACCTGCATGCACCTAAAGTACCTAAAACTCTGCAGCTATCCCTCCTTGTACACACACAGGTCTCAAATGCAGTGACATTGCATGCAACATATGAACACCCTCACACAAGCAAATAAGGTCATTCTTCTAATGTAGCCACCCATTCACACAAGACCCAAATTTCTAGTACATGATTTACCTGAGTAAGGACAAAAGGTTCCATCTGTATTGCACATTCACACAAATTCCCAAAGGAAGCAGCAGATATATCCATCCACCCAGCTGTGCAAACACTCCAGCACACAGTGGCACACAGGCACTCCAGCAGGAACAGTCACCCTGCAGAGCAGGGAGTGAGCTTTACTGGCAGGAACCACAGAGCACAGCGCTCATTCTGTCCTGCCTGCAAGGTCCCTGTCACCAGCAGCTCTCTCCAAGCTCACAGACCCTCTTTTCCAGCAGGCAGGAAAGCCCTGCAGAGTCATAGGCACTGTGCATTTCATAAGGGATCTGGGAAGAAGTATTCAAATCAAATTCTTGTTTCACGTCCACTGTGGTGCTTGCTGAGCAGCCAGTGTGCTCTGGTGCTGTGCTGCTGCTCCACTGGGACACGATGGCCTCCCTGAGCAAGGAAACCTCACCCTGTACTGCCAGCAGCCAGAGCAGGCTCCTCCTCAGCTCTCCTTCCCACTGCTGGCCTGCAGCATGATCCCACAGGGTTCAGGAGGTGCAGGTACCTCAGGAGGGTCGCCAGGTCCTGGGAGGCCAAGCTTTCTGTGGGGCCACTCTCCATGGGGCCAGTGTTTGACTCATTGAAAGGAGACAGGAAGAAAAACAGAGAGCCCAGGAGCACACACACATGCTCTTGGCAGCAAGGCAGAGTGGGGAGCCAACTTTCCACCCCCGCCTGGCCCACTCTTTCCTTCCCCTCCCATTCCCCAGCACACTCCTTCAGCCCCTCCAGAGCATCAACAGCCATATATCCCTGCTAACATGTAATGCTGGGCCCTTTAAGACATTTTAAGCTTCAGTTCCTTTCTTCAGAGGCAGAGAAAAAACAAGCCAGTGCTGCGGAAAGACTGGTATTTCACTAATGGGGTCCAGATGTCTTCATTCCACAGACACTGGGTCCTGGCATGTGGGACAGGGCAGGGAGAGGCAGTGTCCCCAGTCCTCCTGGCTCCAGAGGTGCTGGCCTAGCCTTCACCCTCATCCCACCACACACCACCTCACCCTGCTCCTTCCCCCATCAGACCCACAGCTCTGCTGCCAGCACTTCCATCCACAAAAGCAGATGCAGCTTTCTCCTTGCTCCCTCTGGAAAGCAGCCAGAGCACAGGGGAACTAGGACAAGAGAGCCCACAAAAGTGCAGGGTGGGGCAGACACAGCCTGCCCCTTCCTTTCAGAGCTGAAGCAAAGAAAGACCATGGTGTACAAACTTTAAAAACACATGAGATTGTTTCAGGAGCTGAAGAAGACATGAGCTCTCCTGAACTGGTGAAGAAGGAGAGCTCTGTAAGACATGCAAAAATCCCATCTGACGGGACCACGCACTGTGAGCAGCTCTTGGGCATTTAGTCAGCTCCATGCAGGACTGAGGTTTGGGATGGGAATCCCCATGCTTAAGGCTCTCCCAGCTGCCCATCAAATGCACCAACTTTTAGCCTGACTCAGTATTTGAGTCCAGGCGAACGTTGCTTCCTTTGTGCCTCACAACAGCCAGTGATCAAGGAGTTTGACTTGGGGAGGAAGCAAATAAAACACACACTTCCCTTTCCCCCCTGCTCCCACTCAGCTGAAAACAAAGGCTCCTTTCTCAGAGGCAGCTCAGACCTCATCAGCGCTGGTTCTCTGTGTTTAAGGGACAGGGGCTGGCAGGGAACTGTTTTCATTAGGCAGCTCTGCAGAAGGGAAATGGTGCAGACCTCCAGTTGCTATCAACCCCCAAGGCTGCCCTCCCTCAGGAGGGGAGGGAGGTCCAATCCCCATCCCAGACAACTGGAATCTATCAACAGTTTATACATCCCCACTGCAGACCGCCCTCCCTCCCACTCCCTGGGGGAAGAACAGGGAATTCTGATCATCTCTGTAATACAGATGTAGCAGCTGGCTTTGATTAAACTACTTGATGTTTATAGCCACTCGACCTGCATATGAAGCCCAGAGGAGAGGGAAGCCTCCCCAAGCAACTCTGAGCACAAAGGGCAGGGGTCTTGCAGCAGGGAGACACTGATTTAGCAAAAGCCATTTCAGTGCCTAGTTCTTTAATTAGGAAATTGCTGCCTGCTCATCCATAGCAGCACAGCAGCCATCTCCATACAGAAAGCAATATTTAGAGGCTGATTCATCACTGTATTTGTCATCATTTCTACCTGCTGAGAAGGAAACAGGCCCACTGATAGCAACTAGACAAGAAGCCAGGCCTGGATGTAGCTCCCAGACACAATACTGAGCGCCTCAGAACACCTGAGGGACACAAACCACAGTAAGAGCAGCGAAGTTTCTCAATTTGCAATCAGAAACCCTGAACAACTCAGAGCTTATGACTACACCATACCAGACATTTTTCATCTCCCAGGACACTGAAGGGACTAAACCTTTCAATCATGTTCTTACCAGAACCATTCAGCTGTTCTTTCTCTTTTCAAAGTAATCAAAAAGGACAATTATCTACCTTTGTCTTGCATAGGAAGCAAGACACTGCTGACAGTGATTTCAGCTGGAATGATTCTGTCTGCTTATAACAATTCCCACTGAAGCATAAACGCATCACAGCATGTTGCCAGAATTGCTAATATTCAAGATTATCAAGCAACTCTACAGAGTAGGTCCATGTTCCCATCAGTGATATTCCACACATCACTGTACTTTTGATCAGCAGAACTCTGACCATTTACAACATAAACAAATTCAAATGTAACACATTAACTGGCATGTTCAATATAGAATAAGTAAAAAGACATTCCTACTTTGCATGTTTAAGAGCTGGACCTGGGAGAGATTAAGTAATTTGCTTGAAGTCAGAAGGAGCCAGCACTTGACATGGAGTTTCAGGTCCACAGCTCCTGCTGCTTTGCTCTGAGAGAGCTTTTTTCTTGTAACCAGGAGATGCATGAAATCACTGCCATGTGCCTTCAGAAAACTCACTGCTGCCCCACAAATGCCTGAAAGTCCAAATCTTGGAACTAACCCATCACACCCTTGATGATCACAGCTGCCACAGCAAAACGAATAAAGGTCAAATTCATTCCAAGTGCCTGTCAACTTTCCACTGAGCCAGAACTTCAAGCATAAATATTACTCCTTCTGCGTCAAACAAGCCACATTCACATCAATTCAGAAATGCTCAGCAGTACTGAGGCCATGGGGAGCCTGGCCCAAGGATAGTTTCAGCTTGTCACATGCTGCAGACAGCACTCAGAAGATACATCTGTAATACTCAGTCATCTGAAGTGCTTGGCCTGATCAGATGCCTGAGACTCAAGTGGCAGAGTTGAGCTACTCACCTCATCATCCTTGTACCAGGAGAGGTTCTCTGCTGTCAGGACAAACCAATACTCCTTGGAGCCACCCTTCATGATCCCAATGTTGTTGATGGTGAGCCAGCCTTTCCGGATCACCTGAGGGGGTAGAAGGAGTGAGCATTAACAAGGACAACCATTCCTGGCCTCAGGTGACAGAGGAGGGATCCAAGGTTATCCCTACATGCAGAGCAGTATGGAAAGACAAGGAACATGGTGCTCTCTGCTGCTGCCAGAAGAGCTCCCCCATTCAACTGGCCAGTACTTGCCCCAAAAGGGCCAGGAACAGTATAAAAAAGAGGCAGGAAGGAACCTGGCAGTGCTGTGCATTATACCCTCTGCCAAGAGGAAAGAGATACAGAAGGAACTACATCAGGAGTGCCTTGGACACTGGCACAACCTACAAATCACAACAAAACACCCAGAAAAGGCCATGCCTAGAGAGAACCAAGACACCAGCACACCTTTCAGCACACTGCAGGTATGGAGTGCTTTACTCAACTCAGGGTAGAGGGAACTAGTTCGGGACATGGCCAAGCACCCCAGAAAGAATTGAGTTTAGTAAAAGAAGTCACTAAGGATAATGGAACAAAATGGTGCATCTGGAATTAGTACCCTGGACTTCAGCATACCCAGGTATTTGGGCAGTCATATTAATCTAGGGCAAGACAAGTTCCTAGAAGTTTAGTCTGTTAAAATTTAGGCTATTACTCTTCTAGGGGATGCCTATTTACCACGTGCTAGTTTAGAACCCCAGACATGCCATAATCAAATGCAGGTATGCATCAGCCTACAGGCATTAGCTTCTACTATTACTGTGCTATTCACACGCAGAAACATCTGTGTGCAGTATTTGTACCTTGTTGTATAGATATGCTTGCTGAAAACCTCCTGGCATTGAAAAACCATGAGACTGCACTGTGTATTAGCAAGTTGCATTGTGTGAGCAACCTGCCCAATTGGCCTACCTGGTTACCTGCCCTGGAGGTACAGGATCATTTAATTGGCAATTTACTCTGTAAAGGCAAATGTAGGAGCCTCAGATCTTCATCTCCTGCCTTCCACGTTCGAGCTAGTCCTACTCTCCGTGCGGACAGGAGGGGGCAGTGGAACAGAACTACACATCCTTGGATTGCTGCTTTTTATCTCCACCCACTCGAAAGATGTACCCGCAGTTCTGAATTCTTCCTCAACATACTACCTTTCCACCTCGTTTCTGCTTCATCTGTGCCTAATGCCAGCTGCCCTCCTCTCCCTATTTGGCAGCAGAGGGAATAATATGTTTAAGCCCTGGTTTTACCTTCCCAGATGCAACATTAATGTTCATTAGCACACCCTGCTGAGTGGCCTTCTACTCACCAGGATCTCATCCTGCAAAGGGGAACCATAGCAACAGCAGCAGAGCAGAGAGCAGGAGAGGAGCAAAGAGAGGAGAGATTATTACCAGGAAAGCTGGAGCAGGAGAAGAGAGGCTCAAAAATAAAATAAAATAAATTGGAGGCTGGTACCAAATCTTTTACCCCACGTGTTAACACAAGCAATCCCCATCCCAAAATAAATCTGCTAACAGGAAAGCGAAAGCACTTTACAGGTAGATCTGGAGTCTGCCCTTTGCACTCTTCTACGCTCAGCTCTACTGTAAGGGACTGCAGAGGATGGGATTCCCTACAGCTGCTCCAAAATGGCTGGCTGGCCAGCCCAGCCTGCTGAGAACACCTGCCTGCCAACAATCTGAAACACTCTGCAATGTCATGTCCAAGGGGAGGTGACCAAACCTTCTGTTATGAAGAGGATGGATGTCAGGAGTGAATGTCTTTTAAAAAGACTAAACAAAAGCATTTGCTTCCATTCTCTGTGAAGCTGCTTGTAAGGCTTTGTTTCCAAGAACTTCTAACCAAGATGGCCTTGCCATGTCCCCAGCAAATCTGGGACAAAGTGTCATTAATCTCTTTTTAATTCTGTGTACACTCCGTACAGTTTCTGGAGGATTAAGAGAAGTCCTCCCCTCCACTGCTGACTTCTCCCATGGGTGTGTTTGGATACATACCCACTACAGCCATGGCTATCATCACCCTCCATCTCCCTGTACAGAGATTTATATAGTTCCACTGCAGTTTCTCAGAAAAAGGGTCCAAGAACTCTCTTGAAATCTCTTTTCAAAAAGTAGATACCACTCATGAGAAAGACAACTAGAGAGGACAGTTCTGTAACAGTTCAGACCTAGTGTTCTGTACCTCTCACCTTGGCAGGAAAGTTGGCACAGTTAGTGAAGGGGCTGAACAAACAGGAATTTACAGAACATTAATTAATAGGGATTTCTACCAGAAAAGCAAGACTAGATCTTGATTATCAAGCTGCCATTGCCCTCCATTGCTGCCAGATGCTCAGTTCTTCCTGACTGCAGGGAGCCTAAACCACTACCTTCCAGTTATAAAGAGTTTGATGAGTTAGAAAAAGCAACACAACAAAACAACTTAGATCAGTGCTGCATCCAGCCCAGCACTTGTCCACCTGGTAACTTCCAGGTAGCAAACACGTCCTCCTTGCAGCAGTGAAGGAGATGGAACTTGGCCTACCTGGTTACCAGCTGCCTTCTTCTTGCTCATCTGGCTGCTCCTCTGCTGAGCACTGAAAACAATAGCAGAGACATTGAAAACTTCTAAGGCTCTTCTTGATCACCTGAATCCTTCTCCCTTTGCTTAGCTACTACAGTGAGTTGGGGCCCCCCACCACTGGCTTCCAAGCCTTAATAACCCCATCTTTTGCCAGCTGCTCTCTCAGCCTGGACTACTCATTTTCATACTCCCACATGAACCTCATTTGGGTCACTAACCCCCCTGGCTGCTGGGTTTTTTTTTGTTCTGACACAAACCTAATATTGTAACACCCCCTTCCATGCATCTCTACTCTTGCCCCAGCCTTGCAGTCCAGACCCAGTGAAAAAACAAGCAATACTGAGAGCTGCACCATTCTTGGGACAATAGCATCTGCACCAAGGCCTCTGCACCCCATTTACTGAAGCAGCTATAGGACAGAGCCACAGGAGACACACGTGGAGAAGAGGAGGCAATAGGAGGTGGGAGCTTACTTGGCAAAGCCAATGAAATCCTCGTGGTTTGTGTTCATGTAAGCCAGCTCAATGTCTATTAGAAGCATGACCTGCCAAAGAGAGGCACAGAGCAAGAGGTTAGTGACTGACACTGCTAACAGGGGCACACAGAGCCCTGGACATTGCTCATCTGATCCCCTCTGCAGCCAGACACCCCTTGGCTCAGGCCTGACTTAGACATCTTCAAAAGGTGTCCCCCACCCAATTTCCCCCATGATCCACACTCCTGATCCCCACCTGATCCTTGGTCCTGCCCTCTCTCTCACGGATGTGGGTGGTGACGATCCTCTCCATCTCCTCACGCAGATGAGGGTACTGGCTGAGCTGCAGGAGAGAGGAAACACGTGCACATGGGAAAGGGAGGTAAAAAGGGGGCTGCAGCCCCCCACAGGTACACATGCACACATACACCTTGCTACCAGATATTCTCTAGGGAAGTTCTAGGAAGCTGGACTTGCAGACAGATTTTTCCAAGTTCCTGGAGGTCTGTTGCAGGCAAAGTTAATTTCTGCTTGCTCTCTGCTCTAGAGAAAAGCACTTTTCAGTCTTGCAGCAACCCTTCTGTCTCACCAGAGCCCTGCTTCAAACTCACCACATTCTTCCTGTCATGAGGCTTTTGACAAACCCCAGATATAAGTGCACTGCTTCTTGCTTGTTGGGTTTTTCCCATTAAAGTGAGCAGTTTCTCTGGATGTTCAGCATCTCACTGTAGTAGGCTAAGCAGGTGAATGGCTTGTTCTTACAACCTGTTAAGCTCTCTAGGAAGTGAAGTGGATTTCAGTCCCTGTTTGTTGAGGGACTAAGCAAAAGCATCTGTCTCTCTCCAACATCTGCAAGCAGAGACAGAGGATCTGACCAGCTCAAGGGTTCATGTCTCCAAGAAACATCATGCTCTGGGCATCCAGCTGTTCTCCACTGTGCTGGGGCAGGATTACATAGCTGAGATCTATGTTCACATTGCATCTACAGCACATTTTTTGCCACATTACTGACAAGTGAATCCTTTCCTGCCCACACTGAGAAGCAGGACTCTGGTAGCTGTGATTCAAGGGAAGAATATCTACAGAGATAATACCTGAGTTATACTTCTAGAATCAGCAACTTTAAAGTCCTCTGGGTTTCACACAGCACGTGCCTTCTTGTCTAGAGTCATAAACCTCTAGTGACTCCTACAGCAGCAACTGTTCCATCTCAGGTCAAACCCAGCAGAGTCAAATGAAATTAATCCTCTAGATCCAGGATCCAGCCCTTTCTTCCCTACTTCACCCATCCCCTGTGAAACTATTTTCCATTGGTTTAATATTATGTCCAATTTGACTGTAATGTCAAACAGTATTTTCCAATATCAGTCTTTTATACCTGCTCAAGGAGGTGTATAAAAAGAAAATCTCATTTGCCAAGGCATGTACTGCATTTATGAAAAGCTTCCTAAACTGGTTTGCCCTTTTGTTTTGTATACATAATTACAACATGCTACAGGGAACAGTCTCAAAATGTGCAGCATCACTTCTGGAAGGCAGATGCCACACTAACCACCACCAATATTCCTAACATCTGCCAACAAACAGTTTCAAAACCTTTGAGCCCCCTTGCAGTCAAGCAAGTTGCAATAGCATAGAACTGGAATTTGGACTAAATTTGATACTATTTTTAAATGTGTGGTTTGTTTTTGAAGGCCACAGAGGCAGGAAAAAGCGGAATTAGTGTTCCCCAGTACCACCTTGTCTTGAAAGTGAAAACTGAGTGTTCTCCATGATCTTTTGGTTCAGGCAGCTGGTTGCTTCAGAGACAGACAGGGAAAGCTTCCTGTTTCCTTTGGGGTGTTGGCAAAGGATAGATGGGCAAGTTATGTCAAACAGAAAAACAGGAAGTTGGAAAACCTTTAAGCAAGTCTCGGCTTCTTTGCTTCAAATTAAAAAAAACCAAAACACACACAGTCAAACAAAAACCACACAAAACCTCCCCCCACCATCCCAGTCCCAACCAGTTCAAATGCACACAAAGTGCAAAACAAGTATTTTATTCAGAACCCAGCTCCTCCAGCAACATCCATGTGCAAAAATAAATTGGCAGCATTGGTCCCCATGCAGGAGCTTCTGGCCCCAAGCATGCACAGGAGCAGTAAGGGTGGGCAAGGAAAGAGGATAAACAAGCCACAGGATGTCACACCACCAAGGAACATGCAACAGGGTATAGAGGGGCAAGGAGTTATCACCAGCAGGACAAACAGCACCCAGAAATGCCATGACTCTGAAAGACAGGAGAGCAGGCGACCCTTCGAGGGGTAAAGTCTGTCAGCCTGGGATCGTGTCCCAGCTCAGTGGGGTTTCGATCCTGTTTTAGCATCATTTTCCTGTTCAATCGAAATACAAGCTTACAGCCCTCTTTGAAAACCAATTTGTCCCAATGCTCCTTAGTTCCCCTCTTTGCAGATTCTATGAGTCCTTGCCAGCACACCAGAGATCAACCTTCAGCTGAAGGGCTGCTGACTTGCAAGACTTTCCTGCACTTGTGAGACACTGCAGTGCAGTCTGGCACAGAAGGCTCCTGCTTTTGGAAAAACACTAGCTAGAACATTATCCTTCTAAATGTAAGGGAGCATGCTTATACCAGCTTTCTGTTGCCTTTGGAGCTACTCTCCAATAGCACGAAGCTCAGAATCAAGCCAGTCAAGGACAGCTGTAATGGCTGTCTTTTTCAGCCCTCAACTTTGTCTAATAGTCAAGAAATAGTCAACTCTTCATACAGGAAAACTGTATTGTGAACACAGATGGGTTTGTCACCTTCTGTGTTCTTTGATAGTCTCACAATAGTCAATCTTTACAGCTTTATCAACTGTACATACAATGATTTCTTCACCATCTGTGGTGAAATGAAATAATTGTGAGAGAACATAAACAGTAACACACAACAGTTCAGGACAGCAACAAACCAAGGCTACAGGACTGTTAAGCTAATTCAAGAGGTGTTAACCCAAGCAGCCTCCCTTTCCAGAAGCCTTGCAGGACTTCTGGTGAATTTAAAGGTTTTTGTCATCTTTTCAGATGCAGCATCAGTCCACAACATGGCAGGCTGGGTATTACCTTACAATTAGCATCAGTCCTAAAATAGCCTTTTCCAGATGCTTCCCCTAATAGCACATGCTCTTGTCCATGTCAAGCAGTTAGAGCTATAACATGCAAAATAAATATTGCAAATTAACTAATGTCCCTGTGCTGTTACTACCTTATGCCATCAGAACCCATCTCAGTCCAGCTGCAATCCTTAAGTGGCCTTTTCTTTCTTTCTACTCTTTCAGAGGGAGGTACAGGCAAGATTAACCTTCTCACTACATGCAGACATTTGACTTAAAACTTTACTAAAGTCTTCCTTTTTTCTTCCAGCATTATTGCTATGTGTTTTCATTCAGGCAGTTATTTACATCTAACATCTGCCTCTCTGGCTTTAACCACAGCCATTAGTCTCCTACAGTGTCACTATCACCTTTCTTACAGGATTACCCAGGTTGCATCACCTTGAAATATCCTCACAGGGTCGTCCATCACATCATGGATTAAAAATCCACAGAGAAAGTGGGTATCCAGCCACTCTAATGACATGGTCCAAGAGAGAAACTAGAATTCAACACCCTTGGGGTTTTTATCATCATCCTTCTCTCTCTCCACCCAGAGCAGACATCACCAGCTGGATACAGAACACAGTGCAAGCAGTCACACCCATCAAAATAAAAAATCCACATTAGAAATAGGCTGGGAAGTTGTTACTCTGCCTCGCCATATCAGACCCCACAATATGGCAACATCAGGACTCCTCAAGAAATAGACTGGGCAGAGTTTGGGGCATGCCAAAGACATGTCCTTACAGAGGTGGCAATGAGCTCTCCATTCCTAAGCGAGCCAGACCTTATTATCTCATCTTTTGCCCTCATTCAGAACTCACATCAATTCTTATCTTCCCTTCCTTCCCAGTTTAGGGCTCACCAAAATGCTGCTGAGTCTGGCTGCAACCCTGGAAGATGGAAACTGTAATTTCCAAGTCCTAAAACAGCCCACAAAACAGTCCTTTCCAACTCAGTTTCCAGAACACACTTCTGTTGTGCCACGTTTCTGGCCCCTCGCTGATAAGTTTAACACCAATTGCCACATCTGCCTTTTTTTTAAAGGAGGCATGTGGTGCCCTCTCCTGGAGGGAGCCAGCCCGGGAATCAAAGCCAGTCCTACCCCAGCCTCCAAGAAGTACCTGACACCTTCCCTGTCACTCTCCACCTGCTGCTGCCCTCAGGCTTCACCTCCTGTGGTTCACAGCAAGCAAGGAAAAGCATCACACTACTTCCCCCTGAGCATAGCCCATGGAGTGAGAAATCAGCAGGAGAATGATGCAGAGGGTGTAATGCCTGGAAAAGCTTTTCTCAAAGCCTTTTGGAGCTCAATGTCTCTTGCAGAACATCTTGCACCTCAAACTTTTAATCAACTAGTGTTTTGTAAATGCTACGGGTCAATATGCACTGCAGACCACTCATGCTGTGGGGGTGGGAGGTCTTTTTCTGTTTTTTTTTTCTTTCTCTAGGGTACCTGGATTTAAGGGGGTCCCAGAAATTACAACTAAGAAGTCAAATGTGCAGGCAATGACACAGTAAACTGGTCTTACAAAGGGTTTGATCCACACTGAGCCAGACAGAGGAAAAGGTTATGCCAGAGTAACCCACTGGGTCCCAGCTCACTGCTCAGCTAAAGAGCCCATCAGTTGTCACCCACTCCCCTTGGCCTGCCTTTAAACTGCTCCTGTACCTGCAGGTTGCTGCTCTCCTCTAGGTGCATTGTTATATCATTTTCTCTCTCTAGATTTGCTGGAGTTCCTGGTGTGTGTGTGTGTGTGGAGAGACAGCATGGAAGTGTGTGGGAAGGGGATGGGCATTGACCTTTCTTCGATTTTTTGTTTGTTTACCTTTTCGCTACACTTTCTGATGGTGGATGTGAGCTCACTCACTACCATATCCACACACTTCAGACTTGGCTCCTTCAACTTCTGCACCTGCTTTTTCACTATGGCTTCAAAAGCGAGGTCAGGCGTGAAGAGACCCGTTCTGCATGGCAGGGGAAGGGTGGGAGGAAGCAACGAGGAAGAAGAAAGCAAAGCAGAGAAAGAGCAGGAAGGAGGAAGAAAGAAGGAAGGAAGAGGGAGAAGAGAGAAAACACAAGGCAAAATGAGAAGTGAGATTTTGGTTCATTCCATTAGTTTACTGAACCAGGTGAGCATTGCTATGGGGCCTGTGCACTGCCAAGTATCAGGAGAGTCTACAGGCAAATGGAAGTGTCAAAGGGGGTATGAGGTAGGAGCAGCTGGGCCAGTGAAATGGTGAGCTGTCAAGAGCAAGATGAATGAATGGAGCCCCCAGGGATCAAGTGATCACTTCCTGAAGGAAAGCTTCTTTGGATTTCAAGACAAAACTTCTTGCCACTGAGCCACTGCCTCTTTTCCTAGAGGTTCACCATTTCTCTTTATCTTATTTCCTTCCCACCATAGTTATCTCCCCTTCCAAGTTTTCCTTATTCCAGCTGCAGGAAGCCTGAACAGGAGCCAGGCTAAGACCAGCAGAGGTCTGTCACTTGCATCTTGTTTGGGCAGAACTGAACTGATATCTGAGTTTCAGGGATTTGGGCACACCACTCCACTTACAGAACGTATTTCATCTCACCTGCCTTTCCTGCAACATCAACTTCCTCAGTAAGAATAGATGTACCCAGTATTTAGGAAAATGCAAATGTGCTACAGGATGTCCACAGCTATACAAAGCATCCATTATACCTGCAGCATCAGACCCAACACAGGCCTGCTGTGATTTATAAGGAACTATTAATTTCCACTGATATTCTGTGGTTTGTGTTCTTAATGGCTCCACTCAGGAAGAACAGAAAGTCCACAGAAACTAAAATTACTAAAATATAGCCAAGATCAATCCAACTCAAGACTACTGCACCCAAGAAAGTTTTTCAGCATTTCTTGTAACACTTCAGAGCCTCTACTGGATGCTCTTTGTTACACAATCTGAGTTACTTGTCTTACCATTACTACTTTGCCAGTGCCTTCAGGGAATAACATCCCCTTGGCGTGGGAAGGGGATGCTTTTCTAGAGCTGCAGTTTATAACCACACCTGGGGTGCCTGCAGCTAACTACAAATCCTGGGATGGCTATAAATAACCACCACTTCATGGAAATCAGGTATTTACTCCTTCACCTCACCTTTCACATCTCTGCATATAACACCTGCAAGTCCCCAAGCAACACCAAAATTAAAACACTCTTCAACACGTATTAGGGAATGTACAACCACTCTGCCTTTTAAGCAGCAAAGAGTTGGAATGTGTTCTAGGATTTGGATTCACCCAAAGGTCTCTCCAGGTGCCAACAATGCCCCTTTTGAGCAAAGCAAGAGTATTTCCAGAGTTCAGTTCACGTCCTCTGACCCAGCAGAGGCTTCCTAAAAATCCAATTGCCCAGCTAAGTTCAAGTTATGCTGTTTCCCCCACCAGACTTCAGGGGAAGTCTGATTTTTTTAAAGAAATTAGTCCCTTACAATACCTGGGTATTACCTGAATGATAGTATTTTGTTTCCTCATATACAAAATAGGAACCATGGCTACTAGAGCACACACAGCGCAACCAGAACTGAAGTCAACCATGAACACCTTAGCAGCAGGATCCAAGCTGAAATGGAATCCTTTATTCCTGAATCTGTGACATTTCCCCTCCATACATGTGGTCTCTTCTACTCCCGTATTTCCCACCCTGCTGTACCCACCACCTGATCACTTGAGGAACCGCTGCCTTCAGAACATAGGGATTTTATTCTAAAATTATCAGTAAAAAGAGGAATGAAAAATAAACAATGAAATAAGAAATAGGAAGTGAAGGAAAGGATGCAATGAGAAATAATCAATGGGCAGTTTTGAATAGCAACTGATGGATGGAGAACAAATCAAAAGAAGCTTCAGAGGGCATGAAAAAGAAGGGCCCTTCTGATCCAGTTAGCAGGTGACTCTGGATACTTGGCAGCCCGAGGGCCTGTGCTTACCTGTCAACAGGCTCTAATGGCAATTTTCTGGGTGCTTCCCACAGTCACACACCCCAAGAGAGGACAGCAGGACAGAAAAAGGAAGCTCCTCCAGCACTCTAGAAACCTGAGCAACCTCTCACTGCATCCACTTTGCTCTCCCAGTCTGTCCTGGGGGGCAAAGCATCTGTCTGCCCACCTGAGCCCTTCTGTAGAGGCTCTTGGCCCTAAGGACCAGGCACTTGTGCAAGGGATGGCAAGTGCCACCACTTGGGCACCTGTCCCCACCCTTGCAGAGAGGGGGTCAGACTGTGTGGAAACCTCCTGCAGTGCCCATTTACCTGCACCTGAACAGCCAGTGGCGATTCCAGTCTCCAGTGCCCACCTCATCCTAACTGAGGTGCCTTTTCACCAGCACCCAGCCCTGCATGAAGCAGCAAGTCATGGCTGAGAAGAATGGCACAAGTCATCTTATCTCGCTCTCTTTCAACCCCAACCTCAAAAACAAAAGCTGCCACATCCAAAGGGCAGAATCAAGGCAGGTTCCCACCCTTGACCCCCAGAAATACCAATATGAATCCCAAAGGGCAAAGCCTGATGCCCTCTCTTGAGAGAGAGTGCAAATGGACCCCAGAGACTGATGAACATTTCTAACTTGCTTCTTCTCAGCCATGTGCTGCTATTCCAGACCAGGATATGGACCAAACCAGCCAGAAACCAAGCCAAACATCACAGGAACGTTTCCTTGAGATACAACCCACAACTCTAAGTGCTGTAGCTCTAAATTTCAGCCCCATACACCCCCAAGGGCAATTCTGGGATTAATCCTCTCACTTCTACAAAAATCGAGGGCACAAAATTTAAATCCTAGTCTCTAGCTTGGAAAATAAATCCAGATAATAAATTTAAACAATTATGTAGCCATAGACAAATACTATTCCTTTGGTTTTCAAAGGAACCAGGAGTCCTTTGAAGGGGTGGTCAGGACATCTCCAGCATGCCTCAGCTCTAAAAGATTCAGGGAGCAGGGCCATAGCACACATCCCACAGTGCTTCCTTTCTGTTTGGCTTGTTGGCTGGATCGCTCCAGGCTGGCTCTGCTCAGGTCTAGTCATGCTGAGGAGGTGGTGAAAACACCAAGTGTGGCTGCAGGCAAGTCCCTGCCCGGGTCACGATGCTGCGCCGCAGCCAGCGAGCAGGTGGAAGGTGCCAACTCCATGCTGCCTCTGGTTACCTTCTTGGTGCACTGTCTAACAGTATTGATTAACTCCGAAATGACCATGTCCACGCATTTCAGGCAAGGCTCTTTAATCTTCTTCACCTGCTTTTTCACAATGGTCTCAAAGGCCATGTCAGGTGTGAAGAGACCGGTTCTAAACACCCAGGGTGGGGACAAGACAAGGCAGGAAGGGGAGAAGGGGCAAGGAGAATGTCACAGCGTTACACACACATCTTGGAGCAGGCACTGCCATCACCAAAACCCGGGACATTTGGGCTGGGAAGCGTCACATCCCCTGGACAAGCCCTGACTGAAGTTCATGAAAAAAGAGGGATGCTTGGCACTTGCAAGGAAGGAGGCACTGAGGGCAAAATGGATCTTAGCTGGACAGTCATAGTCAGGTCACCATTTCACCTCAGGGTGGCAGGGGCTGACCCCTCCACAGTGTATTTGACCTCAGAGTTGTGCAGGAGATGAGGCCTGCTCTGGAGGATTTTCTTAATGGTTAGGACACTGACACATCTGATACCCTTTATCAGGTTCAGCTGGTGACTGACCAAGAGAAAGGAATGAAAATAAATCTAGGTCAGTGTTTGTTCATGTCCCTGTGTGCAGAAGGGCTCCAACAGGCTCCTTCCCAAGAGCAGCACAAGTCAGGGCCTCAGGGCTGAATTTTCTGACAACTCACCTTCACACTGAAGGGAACACAAACCTGTTTGCTTGCTATGTGGGCCAGTGGGACCCTGGTGATGGGCACACCACTGGTCCCTCAGATCTCTAGGGGAGGAGGGGCTCTGTACCAACACTTCTTTTGAACAACTAACTGCTGGTTAGTGTGAAAATCAATGTTTTAGTTTTAACAAAACAAAGGAGTAGTATGGGGTTGCATCCCTCTTCCTACCCTTTCATATGTAAAGGCCCAAGAAGGATGGAAAAAATGTCAAGTTACTCAAGCTTTTACCTTTTAGGCTTCTGTGACTCCCACATGGGAAAAGAAAGCAAACTCACTTGAATGATTGTCCCTATCCCAGATTCAAGCCAGAGGTTATCCCTCCCTTTGGCTGACCTACCGTACCTCTGAAGTCTTCAACTCCATTTGGAAGGTCTAGAAGTATTTACAAGGCTTTTCAGCCAGAACTCTGCCTAGCATGTGATACGTGCCTGATACCGTGGATGTTCTTGATGGCGTAGCTGATCTCCCGCCGCAGCTCCTTCTCATCAAACTCCATCTGCACCAGGAGAGAATTCCATCAGAAACTTTCTGACACTGATTTGCACAGCAGGTCACAGCAGCAGACTTTGAAGAGAAGAGGTCAGTACTACCATGTGACACATGAGATATTCGCTCAAGTGCTGGATACGGAGTCCGGCCACAGACCTGTTGTGGCCAAAGCAGGATACACTGGACACACGTGAACCTACAGGCCTCCTTTACAGATGCCCCAGCTGCTCTTAAGGAGCTGCTTTGAGATAAAGCACTAGGACTGAAGTGTTTTCTAAAGCAAACTGGTTTGCCTCACAACATCTACCATGACATCTTGGCAGTTGCTTTTTCAGTGAGCACCATAAATGGATAAAACATTTTGTGTGAATTGTAAATCTAACACAAGAAAGGCTGTTTATTTCACTAGAAAGGCCTCATCTTATTCAAATGTGAAAAAAAGGAAGCAGAACGCAAAAAATACTGAAGCAGAAAGATCTGGCTCTCAAGTTGATTCCAACCAACCTTAAAAGAAAGATTTTCAGTACCCCTCCTGATTAGGTTAATGTACTTCACCATCCAAGAAAACTGTCCTTCAATAAAAATTCTCTTCCACTGTTAAGAGGGGAGCACAGTTTCTACACCATTCCCACCTCTAGGTCATTGATAGGAACAGACAGAAGTAATCCCAGGTATGCCTGCAATTCTTTTTCTTGCTTCTTCTTAGGTATCTATGAGTCCAACTTTAGATCCAGTCTAATGCTCAGGATCAAGGAAGTTCAAGTTTCAGTACTATTCCTTCTATAGGAAATTCAGTCATAGCAGCTTTGACATAACATATCTGCGAGGGCATTCAGTCATTGATTTACCATTGGTTGTGTAAAGTGATTTTTCACACTCAATTTCACATTTAGGAATCAAGCCCAAAAAATATTGTCATTTACCTCAGAGAAAGTTAAGTTCTGCCACAAGAACAGGGACAGAGGGAAAAGGCTGCACTATGGGAAGGTCCCAATAAAGGAGACAAACAAGTGAAAAAAGGTGATAAAAGGGGAAACCATGAAACAAAGTAGCTGAAGAGAAAGTCTGCTGATGAAAGATAGCACCAGGAGTCAGGAGACAGACAGAAGTAATAACATACAAGAGGAAACAAAAAGTGT
This sequence comes from Hylia prasina, assembly GCA_013397195.1. Taxonomy (NCBI): domain Eukaryota; kingdom Metazoa; phylum Chordata; class Aves; order Passeriformes; family Sylviidae; genus Hylia; species Hylia prasina. The sequence goes on along the minus strand of VYXD01007104.1, from coordinate 195,873 downwards.
ATCTCAGCAGCAGGAGGAAGCAGTACCTTCACCAGTTCAAAGGGGAAACGCTCGTGGAAGATGCGGTTGATCCGAGCTCCTCCCGACAGCTCATAGGTGTCAATTTGGTCTCCAGAGCCTTCAATGCGTTTCTCAAAGTCCACAGCAAACTGCTGGACCATCCTGAAAGAAAACCAAGAGCATGAAGTAGAACTCTTCGCTGAGCAGTCTCTTCCAGGGAGGGACACTGAGGCCACTTACTGAAGCAGAGCTTTGGTCTTGCGAGCAGGGTCATCAGGGCGAAAGTTCTTGTACTCCTCCACCTCCTTCTCGATGGAGAGGAGCTGGCTCTGGAGCTTGTTCCGCAGCCCTGGCAGCGTGTCACGGATATGGTTGGTCAATTGCTGCACGAGAAGACGGTTTAAGATGACAATAAACCTCTAGGTAGTTACTGGGAAGAGTTTTCTGCTTCCACACTATGAAAAAGATGAAGGCTCCTCTCCGTGTTCAGTTCTGCTGGGTGGTCCTAATAGAACTTCTATCCCAGGACAAATACCAGTTATGTGAGCTGAAGGTATTCCCCCTCTCCAGCTCCTGCCTATTGCCCCCCTCTACTCCTGACCTTCAGTTTATCTTCTAGTCTGGTGAAAACTCCTCTCCACACAAACCTGCTGACTCAAACCCAAGAATAAATTTCACATACAAGTATTACCATTTGCTTTATACACAAGGGTAAAGGCTATTCCGCCTTCAGATTAGCACACCATTGACACCCAATGTGGTGATAAAGCCTTTTTCCCAAAATAAAGGGTGAAAAGGCCAAGGTGGAAGGAGCCAAAATCACTCATGAGGCTCTAATAAGAGGTTTTCCACAAAGCAGAAATTTGTGACAAACTCCAGTTTAAAGATGAATATTTGAATAAGGAGAAATAGGATTCACTTCAGAGAGTATTTCAAGGGAGCAGAGAGGGAAGCAACAGTAAATTGCTACTGTATGTAAAATAGATAGCCTCAATAGATGGGAAATGACTATCAGTATCACATAAATACTGTTAGGTATAGACATCACTAGAATTTAGAAGGTATCTTTTAACTTAGCCAGAAAGACCTTCATCCTGATTTTGTGTATACCACAAACCAACTACTGAATTTGAAAGTAAAAGGATAAATCAGTGCTCTGCCTTTGGTGTGGAAGCTGCATTATTGGCCTCAGTGTGTTTCACAGCCAGTGACACCACAGGCAGCAGTTCTTGACTGTGGACAGTACCTGGTTCAGTACTTTCTGCAGGAATGGGGTGCCCATGCGATCAGCCATGTGTCTGTAGGCTGGGTGGGAGAGAAAAAACTTTCTCTCTGCAGCCAGAGCTGCCTGAATGTCCTTCTTTCCATCTATGTCCTTCTGACTTCTGTTGACCACACCAATGTAACCTGTTAGAGATCAGATGGTTGCAAGGATGTTAATGAAACTCAGACTTGAGAAGGAAGTTAGTCAGTCAGCAGCATTACAAAAAGGGGACTCTTGTGGCAACACATTATTAGGGGCAATTGGAAGAGCTTAAAATTAGTATTTCCTTGGATGGCCCAGGTTCTGATATTTTGATATGCGGGACAAAAATGAATATGGAACAGAGAATTAGATTATTTATTACTGTTCCCCTAACACAAAGCACACTCCAGTCTAATTTATTTCAGACTGTCCTTTCATGAGTACTTAGCACAGGTACTTTTGCTATGGCCACAGAAAGTACCACAGCTCAGAATAATTTAATGTCTTTACTATGGCAGCGAGAGGAATGTTTTAGACATCTTTCACAGCTTGCCTTAATGAAAGGAGGAAAGAGAAAGTAGAAACAAGAGCATAAGGCTGTGTTTCTACTAGGACTACATATCAAGGTATAAATACCTAAAAAGTTTCTGTTAACATCATGACTGAGTCCTGCTCCCCAACTTTTTTCACTTCTAGATTGGAACAGAGATGGCTTAACCACAAGTTGTAAGAGACGTTATAGGAAGGGAATGCACTGGAGGGAGAAGATGAGGCCAGGACACCTCAAACAGGGAAAATAGAGGCAGGAGATCATGGACAAAGCATGAGGAAACATACCCCTACGGAGGGGAAGCAATTTGTTTTCTAATACATCTCGTGCATCAGTTCCTTCATCCATAAGATCCAGCTTGGTGATGACCCCAATGGTGCGTTGGCCTATGGAAAAAAACCACAAACATACTTGATGAGCAAACGACTCACATATTATTTTCCTCTATTCACAGAGCTTACAGGTTACCCAACTTAGCTACCCAAGGGCTCTTAAAGTCATACATTACAGCTCCCATCGTGTACAAGAGGCCACAAGAGCAAAACAGACAAAAATCAAGATTGGTTCTCAGTTGTATCCTGCTGAATGCAAAAGCTATGCCACAGCAGAAAAGGATTTAAGTGCATATTTTCCTAGATCTTTCTAGGCCAAATGCAAATAATTAAAGGGAAGGAAATCCTCTTCAACTCTTCAGAAATGGGGCTTAGACAAATAAAGGGGAGTAACAATATTTCTACTACAGTAACTGTTAACACTCACTAATACCTCTCAGAAGAATGTTTGTTGGTAAAGATACATCCCAAGACAACAGACATGAGCCATAGCTACCGGGCTAATCACAACCAAATGAAAATCAGGCCACTCTCCAGTAATGCTAGGATAAATTAGGAGACATTTACCTTGAGGATCCACCTCCTTTGCAATCTTCAGGGCATCAGAATTGGCCAAATCAGAGTTGGCTGGGGATACTGCCAAGATGAGGCAGTTCTCTTTGGTGACAAACTGCATGAGCATGTCTCGGATCTGGAACTCGATGTCAGGAGGCTGATCCCCAACAGGGACTTTTGTCATACCCGGCAGATCCACCAAGGTCAGGTTCAGGACTAGACACAGGACACAAGAATTAACACAAGAGATTGCATAGGTAGGAATGTTCTGGTCTTTTAGTACCACCTGTAGTTAAAGTGACCCCAATATATCATAGGGATAAGAGATGCACACACAAAAACACACAAAGCTTTCTATTCCCCTCTTGTTACAGCTCAGTAAGAACTAGTTGCAGGTTGTTTCTACTGTGATTATCCATGATCTCATCACTCTATCTTTTAAATCACTTGTTGTCACACTGATCAGGAAAACTGTGCCCTCAAAGTCCTTCCACATACGCTACATTGAACAGGAAGGGACAACAGTTCTTTGTTTTCAGTTCACAATGGACTGCAGAGCCTTCTAGAAGAGTTGGTCCCTCTGCGTTAGGACTCACCATGAGGAGAGTACACTCGGAGATTGATGGGCACAGGGGAAATCCCTTTGTTGGAGCCAGTAACACGATCTGTTTCAGCCTCAATCTCCAAACGGACCTCCTCAAAATCCGTGAACTTCTTTCCTTTGCAGTGTAGGAACTCGCCATATTCTGTTTAAATAGAAGCAGAGTCAGAAACAGTCACCGAAATCAGAGAAAAACTCACAAGCGTGATGAAAGGATCACATCCTCAAGCACAACACAACAAAACACAATTGAAGGGATAAAGTCTGGCAAGGGCCTTTCCCAACAGAGTTTGCAGGTTGGAACAGAAGTTACTGCAGTCATGTTTATGTGGTCAACATCTGAGACAGTTCAGTTGAGCCCAGCATCCTCACCCCTTTAATTCACTACATTTTCAGCAGGGTTGTCTGGCTTTTAGGTCTTACCCACTCATTAGAGTTACAGCTGCATAGGCAAAGGAAAATTATAATGCGTGTGCTTGGAGCCTTGAATAATAAATTAAAACAAAAAAAAATTAAGAAGCATTTCACTTCTGAACACTTAATGCATCAGATGTTAAACAGGCAAGAAAGCTGCAGGTCATTTTTCCTGGGGAAAATTCTTATTTCTTTTCTCCAGTGAGCAGCGCCACTGATCAAATAAGAACTTCCTGACTAAGACAGCAATCCAGCTGGACACACAGAGGAAGAGAGCTCACATACCTGTGCTGGCATTTACCAGCTGAAGGACCAGTGGGCGCCTGGTTACGATGCCAGATCCACGTGGCAGAAAGTCCCTGAAAGGAAACAGGAAGTTTTGGATGAGTGAGTGATTGTTTCCTTCCCTTTTCACAGCTTTTCTGCTTCTGTTAAGTGTACATGGATTCTAAGACGGAGGCCCAGCTATGAACACAAAAAAGTTTAAGGCACTAAATACAAAGTGCCTCTCCTTGAGAAGGGCAAGAGCTTGTTCTGAAGTAGTTTATACTCACAGCACAGTCCTGCTAACATGTCTGTGACGGTACAGCTCCTTCAGTGGAAGTTCCAAGTTAGCTAACAAGCCCGTTTAATACAGCTGTCTGTATTTTGGAAAAAAATAATCTTTCATCTTTCAGAAAGAAAAGAGAAGTTGACACAGAGCCAAAGAACTAGCATGCCTCCTTTTGGCAAAAACAATTCCACAAATTCACTCACACCCTGCACTTGGGGCTTGAGAAGACACCACATTGCCCCAGTGTGCAAACACCACGTGATACAACTGAGAAAATAACCAGCAGCCAAAGGCTTGTTTCCACACAGGGTCTCTCCTAGCTATAACTACTCAAGTATTGCCAAGGCAAAAGCAGCAGTTTCCTTCTGTATTTACAAGAATCCTGAATTTTTATGTACTTCAAGTAATTTCAAGGGAAAGCAGCCTTTTGTTAACATTCTCCAAATGCTGACTTAGCAGCCACAGCCCACCAGTTCTCCTTTGCTTTTCCTTTTTTTCCAATCCAAAGCTAGGCGTGCTCACTGCATCTGCTGATGACCTTGCTAGTTTGTGGCCTGGTTTTCTAGTACTTGGCTGTTCATGTGGCTCTTCAAGAGCCACTGAGCAGTTCTGAAAATATAATCAATTGCTTCCTTACCTACTGGGAGAAGCATCACTTCAAAATATGTTTTCTTACAGCATGAACATAATTTTCTCTGTTAAAAAAAGCCCTGCCTACTCTGGCAGAGTTCTGGCAGACAACCCTCCTTCCCTTCATAGCTGTGGCAAGGAATAATTTTGCTGATTCAGGACTAACTATTGACTCTGCTGAATGAGAAATACAGGGCTCTCCACTTTGAGGTCTTCCTCTTACTCCTGCATGACCTTTAGACTGACAAAGTCCAGAAAGATGAGAAAAGAGTTTCTCTTTCAAGACACCTGACAAGGCCTTGAGCAGCTCTGTCTCAGCTCCTGGTCTGGCCACTCATTTCCCGTGTAACCCTATGCAAGTTATTCTCCTCTGTATTTCCATTTTCTCAACTATAAAAGTAATGCTCCATCTGTGGGAATGTCAGAATAACTTGGTAATATCAAAAACTGGAGACTAGGTTCAAGTGAAATGAGTGTAAGGAGGCACTGTACATCCCCTAACACCTCAAATAAAAATAGTTCATATTAATTACTAAGTCAGGGGTAACGGAACCTCTGGTACAACTCTACCAGTTAAAATTAGACTAAAACTCATTATTTTAGACTTTCCAGAAATATAAAGAGTTAACTGGGGATTGACTTTCATTTGATTTTCAAATAGCTCTAATTTCTTCCATTCCAATGGGATTAACCCTGGAATCTTTGAGACACTGCATCATTCTAACAGGTTTCTGCTGTCTCAGCTCCATTCCTGTAGATGTCTGTGGTCAATATGTGGAAAAGCCCTATCCTTGTATCAGTTATCAGCATAAAAAACCCATTTGAGCTCCACTGAATTATTTTGAACTTATACCTAGGAAAAGGGAATCCTATTACTACAGATTCCCTTTCCAACACACCGAGATAGTTCCCTAGTTATTGGTTTCCAACTTGCTTTACTGTAGAAAAAGGACCACTTGCATTTAAAAGCACAAAATCAATAGAAAGCAAGATCCTATTCATGGCACTATGTTTTCCTGAATCTTTTTGCTTTGGTTAAAATCCCAGTTTATCTGCTGTGCTTATCATAGCTACTAAGAAAAAAAATCTCAAGACAAAGATAGACAGAAAACCTATGACACTGGGTTCCAGCATTATTTTTAAAAGATCCAATTTATTTATTAACTCAAGTTGCTCCCAAGCTATTCCAAGGAAAAACCACCAAGTCCTCTAGAGGACAAGACAACAAATCCATAAGCCAAATTTTGCCACCTAAAGCAACAATCTTTAGTGCTGCTCTAGTTCTGAGTGAAAATACATGTAAATCTGATCCCTAATATCAGAAAATGAATGTGTGTTCTTACCCACAAACTCTTGGGAGGTACATGCAGTTCAACTTCCACATCTTCTCTACACTTGACTCCTAGCAGGAGTTACAGCCAAAAAGCTTTATTAAAAAAACCCTGCAACTGATGCAGTATCATCCCATGGTATCCATGTTATTTCCTATTCTTCATTTACTTTCTCTCTACAGTCTGTTGGAAAAATCCCTTCCTCCTCCTGCTCCAGCTAAGCCTTTCAAATCACAGAAACGACAAAGTAAATTTATACTTTTAATAAGTAGTGAATAGTAGGGATTAGTAAATTTTGTGGGGAGCTGGCTGAGTGTTGAGGAGCTGGAGGAGTGGAGAGCCAAATTGCTCCTGCAAATGAACTACAACCACAGAGCACGTGTGGCACAGACAACATGCCCAGTACAGTCTGAGTTCACCTCAGAGCCTGAAGGAAGAGCTACACACACACAACTCTTGCTCCAGAAAGAGCAGCCCAGCGTGATGACACCAAGTTGGAATCAGGAAGACAGCACACCAAAAACCACCATGTGCCAGATGACCTAGGCAGGCAAGAGCAGAGGGGTTAAACCGGCTTATTCCAGCAGGTGAAATGTAAAAGAGCAAGGCTGAGGGAGGAAAAAGAAATGGAATATGTCTTCAGAGATAAAATGTTATAAAGGCTTTGAGTGCTGAGACAAGGAAGCCTCTAGCATGACACCAGAGCCTCGTTACAAACATCACTATACATAACTGTGCCTGAACTGCTATTCAGGTTGAGGGCATCAACCCTGTTTTCCTCATTCACTTTTTATCATAATAACTGGGAAGTCCTTTTTCTGTTGCTTTGTTTGTAACACACAGAAGTGCACGACAACATTTGATTTCCTGTGCTTTAAAGCAGGAATACAACACTGCGCCACTCCCCCAGGCTAGGCTTCATCTAGAAAATACACAAAGTAGCAGCTAAAACAGACAGAGCTGTATTCAGGGAATATAAATACTTAATTCGCTTGTAGCTTTCTCAGCTATTGACTCAAGATTCTGAATCAAAATATTGAGGGTATCAGTTCTAGCAATGCAATTCCAAGTATTTTATCAAGGTTGGAAAACTAGGCTCAGATAACTACATTTCCCAAAACATCACTTACTGGAAGATTTATTTCTATGTATTTCACACACAATTTTTATTAACAACAGGCAGAGAGAGAATATTGAGGTAGGTAAATTCTTGGTCTGACCAGAGATAGATCTCCTCTTCCAAACCAAGGCATCAAAAAGAACCAAAGATGCAAATCTTGATGGACTGAAAGAGTTCAGGCAGGGAAATGACCTGAAAAGGCATTTATTATTGTATTTTGCATTGCTCAGTTCTGAAGCGCTTACACATGTTCTTGACTAGCTCCTCAGGGCAAGCACAATCACAGCATCCCTTCCAGTCTTATTACTATTTTCATATGCAGAGCTGCATGAGAGTGCAGATTTGGGCTAAAAGCTGCATTTGTCATGAGGTAAAAAAAGTATTGAAGGGAAGGGAACCAATATAGCAGTTACTGTAGAGCAACACTGAAACAAAACCCAAACACCTTGAAAACACATTAAAGCAATCTTGATGTCGTGCAACAATACATTTATAATCAGAGCACTGGGAATTGGGGTTTCCTTAATTGTTTTGTTAGTTGGTTTGAAGTTTTTAACTAAAGACAGACACTACATACAAAAAGCCTTCATGCATTAAGTATCTTAGAATCCTACAGAACAAAAAGGTTATTGGTGGCTATTAGTCACCAAAAAAAACCCCCTTTGCTCTATAAACAAGTTTTAGAATTCATTTAATGACTTGCACAGTACAGAGGATTAGAAGTTAAAAGTATCATCAAGCAAAGACACTTTGCTCAGGCTATTCGTAAAACAAAGGAGATTGACAAACTGCTTGTATAAATCGACATATATTGTCTGGAAAGGGAAGCAAAAACAGATGCAATGAAAAAAAGTAGGACACATACCCATATGGAAGGTTTGGGATTACCTGAAGAGGCACACACTGAAACTTTCAGACATGTTTCTTGTGTTTGTTCACTGTTGCTACACTGAAGAAAATGTGACTGTCCATTAAAAGATACTTACATGAGCTAGTTAGTTGCAGTAGGGGCACATTTGTGTCCACACACACACAGTTTGCTCAGACCAAAGAATACTTGTTTACTCCTTTGGTCAAACACTTGATCTGATGTTTTCCTATTAAATGAGACACTGAGATCTCTGGAGGAGGAACAAGTCTTTGAGCACCTCAGCGACTGCTAGGGGCATGTTGTGCCTGGTCCACCAGCTTTGCTGGAATAAATGCTCTCAAATCCTGATAAATCCAAGACAAGTGATTGCATGAGCCGGTTGTCCCTTCATGCTTTGCCAGAAGTGTCAGCTCACTGCTTTAGGTTTGCGCTCTAAGGCTGAGAGATTCCTCTAACATTTACAGTGCTGTTTCATTCCAGCAATCTGGTATTTGCAAACCTCTCTTTGGCCCTGTAGCCATGATATCAGAAGTGATAACCACAACTTCCTAAAAGGGAAGCAACTGCTCCTCCATAGATTCTCTTCCACTGCAAATATGAGCATCATTTATTCCCTTTTTCCACCAAATTCAAGTTTTGCACCTTCTCATCCACTGGTAATGTGTACTTCTGAAAGGACTTTGAGTCAAAGCTTTTTCATGTATGATTATTCCCTACACTGAAGCTGCAAGAGAACTCTTCAGCAGCTAAAACCAGAACAGAGCTCATGGTAACCATCTCTTGTTGCACATGGAACACAGACCAAATGCTTGCTTTCCCTGCCTCTGGAGAAGATGGAAAGCTCAGAAAACTGTTTGTAGATGGCTCTGAAATACAAATCTAGGCCTAGTCTAGACAAACCAACACAGCATTGTTATAGTCAATTGTCTGCCAGACCTTTGAGATTCTTGAATTAAAATGCACTAGAGAAGTTAAAGCCTCCATTAAAGAGCCAAAACAGCAGTGTATGAAGACATAAAAGTAGTTGTAAAGAGCAGAAGGGAACACCAGCATCTGATCATTTCATTTCAATTTGATTTCTTATTAAACATCTATAGAAAAATAGGGTATTAAGGGATGTGTTTAATCCCTGGATTGGATTATATTAGTTTCAGAAAATTAAAATTCACACAGCCTCCATAATTTCATACGGCTGTTTGTATTTTAATTCGAGTATTTGTAACTTCCTGTGTTCTGATGGTGCCTGGGGACAGCAATTCAATCAGAAATGCACTGCACAAAGCAGTGTGCCAATATACCACAAGAAATACAGCTCTGTCCCTATGGATTTTACTGTCTGGTTACAAAGCCCCGACCTACTCCTGCTTAAGCTTCAAACCATTTTCACCTGTCAAGGCTTATAATTGATCATTTCATCATTCTCACACGTCCAGATCAAGAGTTCCTCCTTAGCTCATGACAGCACAGTGCTTTACAAGCCAATCTAGGGGTATTGGTACCTTTGACATATGATTCTTCTGATCACTGTGCCCATCAGCAACATTCATATCTTCATACACGATGCATTCATGGACAGCTTATACATTTCTCTGAACAGCCCTTCATCTCACAGCTCTTGTATTTTCAAACATGTTACTTCAGCACATGAAAAGGAATCCTTAAAACACAGGCTGACACCTATGGGGCATATTAATCACAGACTAAAAATATTTACTATTAATAATATTGACTCCTAAAACAAACACCTCAGAAACAGTAGGAGCTTTGTACTTGGTGCTCCTGGTGCTCCTTCACAACAGACATCATGCAGTTCTACTACAAGGAAGAAGGATGCAGGACTGCCCTTGGAGCACCTTCCTGACCTGATCCTTCAAGCAACATGCAAATACATTTGTAAACAACTCCATAACTCAGGTGTGTGGGGCAAGAACAAGGACAAATTTGTTCTTTCCCCTCCCACCCAGCAGGTTACCAAGAGGGCTGCATTGCAAATTCAGTTTCCTGCTAAGTTGGTTGGATCTGTGAGCTCTTCTCTTGCCTGAGCCAAAGTACTTCTCAACTAAAATAAAAACCAGACAAGCCAAGAGGAACAGCAAGCATTAAAAACAGGTGCACTATGAACAAAACACCCATCAACCTGCTATTCTGTTTTCCTCTGCCCTAAGCTTTCATATTCCTTTCGTACTGCATCATGTGAACTTGGACACCAGTCATACAGACTCATAATCATATGGTAAGTCTTGTTCCTAGTTAAGCCATGGTTTTTTCCATTAAGGTTAGCACCTTTAAATAACTTTAAGCCAGAGGATGTGCATTATTTTATCAGCCAATCTCCACAGCACAAGTATGCCTAGTCCTGACCCACAGTGAACAAGAACAATTCCATAAGCACTCAGAATAATGTAACTTCTTAGGATGCACTTGGTACTGGTCACACAATGGATACATATAGAAATAAAGATCTATTGTAAGTACACCATTTTCCAGTATACTGGCAATATTATTGTGCACAATGATTCATTATTCAAGAAAACAATTGTGAAAAATAAAGACAGGCAATAGTTCTTGACTGTCATCATAATACACACGTTAAGAGAAACAAAAAAATTAAAGAGAAGGCTTCCCACTGCCTTGTACCTTGAGTTCCTATTTACAATGGTGCAGAGGGAGGTTAACACTATTGTGCTGGCTTGGAACACTTACAATTGTTTTGTTAAATAGTTCTGACCCTCAAACAGCCTCTCCAACACCTGGCCACTCCTCCCCAGCACAGCTCCCCAAGCCAGTAAGCAAAACGACCAAACAGCCTCTCAAGTGTGGGAGTTTGCTGTGCTTAAGGTGAGTTCTGAGAGACCGTCCTAGAAAATTCACAGGTGCTGCACAAGCAGGGCAAAACACAAGTGCCAGTATAAGCTGGAAACATTTATAACATAATACTGGATAATTTGCAAACAAGAGTCAGAGAGGGCAGAGAATGAAGTAGAAAGTAACTTCTGAAGTTGGCACTTTCTCCCCATCTGCTTCGGGTTGTTCTATTCCTTTGGCAAAATTGAACCTGATAACACCACAAGGCTCAGCAAGTGAGAGATGTTCTGCCCCAGGTTTTGTGCAGACTGAGGTACTGAGGTTTTCAAACATGAAAGGACAGCAGCTATGCTAATTTAGTGTAATAAGTAAGTGTAGCAATAGTAGTATTACATGTTCACACCACATCCTGCCCCCGAACTGACATGATTCTCACCACAAGAATCACCTTTGCTGTGTTTCCTGCGCCTCTTTTACCACTTACCAGGATAAGCCATGTTCTGGAGCTCTCTTGTATCTTTTCCCCACACTGTGATCTCACTTCACTCAAAATAAGAAAAATATAGTGTATTTATAGAGTTAACATAAAAACTCAATATAGCCACATCAGAAACCTACATGTATTGCAAAACACAACACTTCAAAAACCACAATGACCCCATACCACAGACTCTGCTGAAAAGACAAGAAACCTTTCAGGAGACTGCCCCCTCCAAGATGATCCACCTCCATAGAAAGCTGCATGTCTGGCTGTTTGAAAGCCTACACAGTGAGTCTGGCAAATCAAATCCAGCTCCTCGTGGACAGGCATAATGGTGAGGTTTGTTTCACTGACATTTGGGGTGACTGATGTGCCATGGTGGGACAGAAATTGAATTTCAAGCTTCCATCTCAACTTCCATCTCAACTATTTTATCATCAGCTTGTCTCCTCACCCTGGGACAAACACAATTACTGGCCACTGATTTCCATATACACAGATGACAATGTCCAGTACTATTATCTGGGTAATTTTTGGTACTGCCCATATCTTTCTTACAGGACAGGAAAAAGATTTTTGTTACTGGAAGGCATTGTCATATTCCTATGTTCTGGGAGCACCCACATGCCTTGAACATCAGAAGTGTTAACCAAAAACGTGTTTTTCCCACTCAGAATGTGTTTGTTGAGCCAAGTGTGGGCTGAGGGGGCCCAGACAATGGGAGAGGGAACACTCTGGAGCAATGTTCTCTCACATAGCTGATACTTCAACTGCAGTGGCCGTGTTCAGCCTTCTGCCTGCAGCACCTTCCTTAACACTGCTAAAGCCAGAAGGAAAGCACACAGCAATTTTTATATAAATGCTCACTTGGAAACAGCTCTCTCCCCCACCCCTTCCCAAGCACGCTAAATTCTGCTTTTCTGGCTTATCTCTCTCTGCACAGACTGGTTCCCAGGAGCCATCCCTAGCAATTGGTACCTCTCTCATTCACTCTTTCCACATCTTTCTCTGCATTTCAGCTCCTCTCCTGTACATGCCTCTATGCAGGTTGCTGGAAGCAGTAGGATAAGATAAGTTTTGCTGTTGTTTATTTCCATTTGAATCCTTTGGGCTGATTTTTCTGTTTCACACTCCACTAGCTTCAGGATACATCAAAATCTGGAAGACAGCTGTGTGCATCATGCCAAGTCATGGCTGTGCTGGAGCCGCTGTGCACCAGTTAATCAGATGCACAACTACAGAGCCCTCATGGCTGCCCTGCTTCCACAGGGCAAGAGACTTCCAAGGAAGTCACAGCCATTCCTCCACTTCTAGTCAATGGCCTGGGGGCCTGCCAGCATGCAGACTAAACTGGCATAGCCAAGAGTCTGCCCCAGGCACTTCTGCTGCTGTACATCTACAGTAATTCCAGAGAAGCCAGCATACCCCAGCTTTATGCTTGGTAGACCTTACAGCAGGATCTGGCCTGACTTTCAAGGTCTATTATATATATTTTTAGATGACCTGAAACTAAAGCAGAGATATTGCATTCTTCTGATGCACCCCTGCAAATCCATAACCAGGATTATCCCATCCAATTGACTTAGTGCCTGTACTACAAAGCACAAGGCAAGAATTTCTGCTAGAAGCTGCCCTTCATCTCTAACTCAGTTTACATAACAAGGAATATGGGAACTCCCTATATACAGTAAGGGGAGACAGAAGCTAAGCAAACGGAATTTCTCCCCATTAAAGACAGTTACACAGCTCCTGTCCTACATTTGTAGGAAACAAGGGAGTACCTTGGGCAAAGCTTCAAACACACACAGGCATTACCCTTTCTGTCAGTTTACCATGGTCTGCCTTCCTTCTATCTAGAAATACAAGCTCTCCCTCTCAGTCAGTGCTAGAGCCTGGATAGGTAAGTGCCTTTAGGACCTGAGAGCCTGAAATACAGAGGTGTTGGTTAACTCCTTCAGAAAGACCAGCACTGGGATCTTGTACATGGGCACCAAGTCCATTTGAAGAGACTCAGTTCTACAGACCACTAAGAATATATGGGGGTTTAGTAAAAACTCTTTATATCTGAAGCTGTTCGAGGTTCACATTCATGCTTTGATTTCTTCTGTGGTTTCATGAGATTACCTTTCATTTTTGAAAAAAAGGTCTCAAAATTATCACCCCTAGTTACAGCACTTCAAGTGCTGGGGCTTTCTGAGAGCAGTACAACAAATTGGACTGATAATAATTTCATCAGCAAGCATCACTTGAAGTCTGTCTGAAAAATCTCTGCTTCCTCCACACTTTGCAGACGCCACAAACAGTTTTCAGCTCTTGCCTAAAAGGTGTGGTGAGGTACAAGCATAGCTCATTCCCTCAGCCATCCCAACTGAGGAGTCTGGGTGCAGCTCCTTGCACTGTAATGCAGCCCTCCTTTGAGGCTATGAGTAACCAAGGTTAAACTGCTTGTTTTTAAGTGCCTTGGAGGGCTGTGACCCTGGGAATCCCACAATGGGAGCAGATTGGAGCCACCAGATTGGTGCTTCTCTCCCTAACTGTGATCACTGGCTGATAGATAATCCCTTCATGGGCTGCTGCTCTACAACTGCAGCAACCAATCCATTCTGAGAGCCAGAACCAGGCCCAGGGGGATAATTCCCCTCCCACTTCCCTAAAACATGGTGATATCTGCTGTTTCCATAGAAACAAATCACTTTGATGTCCACACAGCTCCTGCATCCCTCACTGGTGGGCATCAGCCCCAAGCTGCTGAGGTTTTAAGCAAGTATGTACAGTTATAGGTCAAGAGTTCGGAGGAGAAACAAGAAGCACTCCTAGCATACAAACCCAGCCATCTCATCCAAAATGTTATTTGCGTCAGTTCATCTCTGCTGTGAGAGAATTCATCAGGAATATTCTTCCCCTCCTCCATTTTGAGGGTTATCTGCCAGCTCCCTCCCTGCTATCTTCCTGCACATGGGTTAGTCCAGAATACGTGAGGACGTAGAACACAGATGGGAAATCACAACAGAACACTCCAGCATTTCACGTGCACTCATGAGCCAATTTACTCTGTATTTCTGCAGGTAAGAAACTGTAAAGGCATTTGCTTGTTTGGAGCTCTGCATTTTACTGTGGAGAATTATTTAGAGAGTGGTACAGCCTACAGTGCACTGCCTGATCTCAAAAAGTCACTGCCCGTTATAGCAAATGCCGCATTGACTCCAGGCTGCAGAGCTGGGGAAGGAGAGGCTGGAGAGAGCAGAAAATTGCAGCACAATGCAGCTTCCTCTAGGAGCTTCTGAGTAACAGAAAGTGAAGTCCTGGATTTTGTTTGCTGCCTTGAGATATTCACAGTAAAGAATAACACAGCACTGATTCTGCGTAACAACATCAGGAACTCAAGAGAATAAGCAGCCTGGTGTATCCTGAATGGATGTGGCAGTAAGGATTACACATCTGTGGAAAATGCAGTTTTGATTTCAAGAATTACAATCCCAGGAGAAAGGAGACAAGACTGGTTTTACTCATGTGAAAAAATCCCCAAAAACTAACACCAGAAATATTGCATTGTGTGATGAATTCTCCACCCCAGAAACCATAAACCAGACCTTTATGTTTGTCTTGCTTAATTTTCACCATCACAGCACAAAAGCAAGATTTCCTTTTGCTACTTCAAAAGCATATATACCCTGGCAAAAATCTCCCTGCAATTGCAGAATCTCCCTGTAATTTCCAGACAGTCACCAAGACGACAAAAGCAGGCAGCAGCAACATCCCAGAGCATCAAATTAGTTCAGTTCCTATGACAGTAGGGAAGAAACAAGTTTTTTTTAAGGCCAGAAAGGTAAACCCATGACCCAGCATCTTTGCCTTTTTTTCAAGCCGCACTGATCTGTCATAACACTGCAGCAACACTGCTCTGCTTTGGCACAAACAAATCTACCAACAACCCCTGGCTCTGCTGTAACAGAAGGCTGCAGCCTTGAAAAACATGACCTGTTCAGCACCTGCAACTTGAGCTGTGAGGAAACAAAAGGACAAGTTGTACACTAAAACTCTGGGACAGGAATGCCTGATGGGAAAGCACAGCCACAATAACACCCAAGGATTAATGGATGCTAAGACTGACGAGCAGCAGGCTGACCTTGCTATTTCCCACCACCAGTGTCTTAATCTCTGGCCAGGCTGCAGCTGAGTTCAGACTAAAGGCTGCCCAGCAGTAGAGGCTCTCCTGTGTTCAGAGACACCATTATGCTGTGCAGCAGTAACTAATATTCACACTACTTATCTCATGGAGGCTCTGGATAAAAAAGGGGGTTATCCCCCTTTTTGTCCTTCTCTCCTCCAGTGAAGGAAACCAGGTATAGTGGCAAATTCAAAGATATCAAATACTTGTGCTAGGTATAATCTTAGAACTCTTGTCAAAATTCCATCTCTGGAGCCCTGGTATTTGCTGCAAGACCCAAGAGAAGAACAAATGTAGCTGGAGGCACATTTCATCACTGCAGCATGACACTTCCTCCACTCCCAGACAGCACTGTGTGCTAGAAAAGGAGACAAGCTGCCCAGAGCCGGAATTCCTTAAAGAGTACAGACAACTGAAAGAGTTCATTGGGAAAGGCAAAGTCACTTTGATGAGCCCACAGACACAAACCCAAACGGAAGCTGCATGAGGAAGGATGGTACCTCAACAAGCCATGATGCAGTTAGTGGTGATGGGTTTATAAAGCTGAATGCATGTACCCCAATAGCTTATCTCAGGTCAGTGGTAAAAGACAGAGTGTGCTGTGGATGGGAGGCAGCCTGCTTCCCTTCCAACAGGCCAGGCAGGAAGGACAGAATTCCATGGGGTAACAGAGTTATGCTGCACTCAGACATCCTGACCAAAGTGCCCACAGTGCATGGCTGTCCTGCAGAGGGAACTTAAGATGCCAATTTACATCTCTGCTCTGCCTGGAGAAGTATACAGGAACAGTGCTCCTTGCCATGCAGTGCACCTTTGCAGCTCCAGATATAATTAGGATCAACCCAGGCTGGGAACATGGTGGAGAGGCACTACCTCTTAAAGCCCTTGAAGGAGACCCAGCAGACTGATTGCAAACACCTCTACTGCAGAGCAAAGTCAGAAGAATTAAACTCTACTTAAAAAACCACACAGACATCCCCATTTCATACTATACCAGAACAAAAATTGGATCAATAGTCCCAGAAGAGATGAGCATCTGACCTCCTGTCTGGTTCCAATGTGCCAGTGGAACAGCACCTCTCATGTCAAAAGGCACATTTTACTCTAGTCAAATTTGGGCAGTGACCATGGGAGGTGTCAAAAAGGCTGGGCTTAGATTCAACAACAAAGGAAGATCAAAACAGGTATTGCCTTATCAGTGAGCATTCTGACAGCAAAACTGTGGCATAGTGACTTGGACAGACCACAGTCTTACAGCCTTCCATTCCTTTCCTTATTTTCCACAAGTAAAGGCTTTAACTAATTTTCTCTCCCTTTTATCTCCACTCCACCAATACAGTGATTTCTAAGACATCTGCTTTTGCCCCTCCAGGTATCCAATGTGAGTTCAACTTTGTCCAAGCAGAAGTTGGCAAAATACCAAGTGCCAATGCAGTAACTCATTCTTTTGCAGTAAACATTCTTTAAATATCATTCCTTCAATAGTCTATACAAATTCATTCAGGAAATGGATCTCTTTCTCAAAAATGAGTTTGAGGCACCTGGTAGTTTGCAGGCCTGAGATAACAAATACATCTTGTATGAATAGGCATAAGCAGAGTAATTCTTAGGAAGAGGAACAAATCAAAGTAGCACAGCCCAGAGGGAAGAAGTTTATTGCTGGGATCTCTGCTGAGAGCTGCATGATGTAGAAGAGGTGACCTGAGTTTCAGTGCTGGAGCTGCAGCATCAGCTCTGCAGTGTGACACATGTCATGCACCAATCCCTGAGGGTAATTCTGCATTTTGGAATGTACCAACCTCCTCCTTACCCGTAGCTTTAACCCCGCTGCGACAGATCTCCTCTCAAGGCCACCACCATGCTCAGGCAATTCCCAGCTATTCATAGAGAAGCTTCTATTAAAAGTAAAAGCACAATCAGCTTAAGAAATAGCCAGAGATTACACAAGGGATCACAGCAGCCAGAAAGAGAGAAAACCAAACATGTATTAGAATCAAGGGGTCCCATCATGACCTAAAGCAGTGTAAGCTCAGAGTACATCATAAACAAGTCAGCAAGGCTAAATATCAGCATAAAACCAGTGAGGGTTAGAGCTTTGTTGTTTATTGGTTTAATTCTGAACTAACAGGTCACCAGATATATTCCCCTGCTGACAGGGAATTGTTCCTGTGCTGGAAGCCAGGTGGCAAATGGACAGTCATTACAAGCCTCATTTTCAGAGGTTTGTAACTATTTGGATGAGGAAGAGCTCTCAGGGCTGAAACAGCCTGTTAATTTGTCAAAGCCCTGAGCCAGATCCTATGTAACTTACTCTGTCTTTACGCATGGAAGAGTGGCAGGAAGACAAAGAGGAGGAACTGAACAAAGACTTCAAGATTTTTGCCTTTAGATACCTCTTTCCTTGTTCAAAGAAATTCAGCACCGCCTCCCCCATCCCTGGATCTCCATTCTCAATTTTTTAAAAAAGGAGAAAAAACTAACTAACACTGTAGTTAAAAAACTAACACTGTAGTTTCTCCTAGTGCTCTCCAGGGTAAGTTAGCTGTGCTGTGAAAACATTTGCAGATGTTGAGAACCAACTGCTCAGCATCTCTGTAGACTTCTGCCTATTGATATGAGAAAGGGCCTGAATGCAGCTGAAAAACTACTCTGAAATGCAGCTGCAATTTATGATCAGCTTTTACCCAGCATTACAGCAACGCTGCCTGCCTTTGCAGCCAAAATCCACAGCAGCATCAGTTTAACACTGGCCGTGTCCTCTCTTAGGCATCACATATACTACACTGACCACTCTTGCAGCAAGAGTATTTCCCAGCCCCAAAATGACAGTCTGAGCAGCCAGACAGGAGCCCAGCATTTCCCGTGTCTGTTATGGTTGTATTAACTCTTCACCCTTCCCCACGGCTGCAACAATGCAGCCAAAATCCATAAAAAACAGGAAAGGGAGAGTTAAAGGAGACTGTTGAGGCAATACATTATTAAAATAGTATTTTCAGCCCCAGAGACGCCTGTTCAATTCCCATTTCCGTCACAAGTGAGGTACTGGGTTTATTCCAAACCTCATTTATTGTTCATTGCGACTGCAACACAAGTATTTTAGCAGAGCTTATAGTTTTGAGACTAAGCCCTGATTTTTAGGAAGGGAAGAGATGACAATGCAGGTCTTAGAAGTTTTGGGATTCTTTATACTTATCTCCAGAAGCATTTAGTGAAACAGCATCTTTTAGAGAAAAAAAATACCCCCAAACCTCCATGTTAGAAATTGCTGTTTTCAATACAAAAGCTACACTGCTCTTCTGTTCGCTCAATTGCTGTGGCCAGGGCTCTAAGAAAAGCCACACAAGTCACAAGACTTGCAGAAAAATGGCAGAAGCTGGCAAGTTTGCTTCCAGTCAGCAAGACACAGCTTGAGGAGCTTGCATAACGTCTGCTTCCAAGAAGCTTCCAAAAGCATGTTATGCTGAACTGCAAGAAGCACTAACCAGGGACCATCTCACTTCCATTTGGTCATGGCTGGGTCTGCCAAAACTTGCCATGTCAGATGTTCTGGAGTAAACAGAGACACTGTTAGATTTCAGACTCAGGGCTCATTATTCCTGGACTGTGTCTTGAAGGAAAGCAAAGCAGTTATCTACTACAGTCAGCACCAGGCTCAGAGCTGTGACAAACCTGAAGGTCATAAAGGAAGCAAACACCAGCAACTTAATTGTTCTGTCTGCCCATCTACTTAAGACACCTTAAGAAAACTGTGGAGCCACTTTACATTCAACTGTTATTAAAATATGCACTAATGGACTCTGAAAAAAAGCTGGACCTAAGTACAAAGTATCAATGAGTCACACTGAATAATTGTTTAAATATCTAACATTAAACTGTGCCCTCAGTTGCCCCTCACAGTTTTGATGCAGTCTTGCCTGCTCATCATTAAACACTGAAATGTTCTCAGCCCTCTCTTCATAGCTAAACCAGTATCAACAGTAGCTAGTTCTGGCCAACACATCCAGTTTGCATTACTAAACTCCATCAAGTCACCCCAAAATAGGCATGATGTGACCTTTAGGTGGATCATGGATAAATGTAAATTAAGAGAAATAACTTTTTGCAGTTTTTCAGAACCAGTCCTGCTTGCAGGCAGACCACCTCCAAACCTGACCAGAACACACAAGTGCTGAAAGTCCCTAGGTACAAAACCCTGGGCTCACTTCTCTGTAGGGCTGTGCTACCCATCCCTGCCCTGAAAGACCATGCTCAAAAATTCAAGTGCTACCAGCCATCTAGGGCAGCCTTTCATCTCCCTGTGCTTTCTAACAACACCCTCATTACTCAAATTCTGCACCTGACCTGTGCCAGCAGCCAAAGGTAGCTGCACTAGACCCAGCCTCTGCAGAGCAGACGTAAGTAACCTACAAAATTATGAGCAAATCAACCTGCATGAAGAACTGAAGTTCTGAGCACAGCATTTCTAGAGAGAAGACAGGCCTTTGCAAGGGCTCAGACAGACATCGCAGTGCCATCTTTACAGTTTTTGTTTATTGTCAAGAAAAACAGTTTATCAGTTTATCACTTTATGCTTAATCTTTTCCAATGTTATTTCAAGTGTCCATTAATGATATACACCTACATGTCAGGGGAGATGCCAACAGCCTCTCCTTTAAGGATGGAGAAAAAGGTATAAAAATTAATCACAAAGAATTTAGCTTCAGAGCAAAGAACAGAATTCTACTTCAAGGCTGAACATCCCCATCTGCCTGTAATAAGAGACAATATTCCTTAACCATGAGATTCTACTCTCTATCAAAATGTGCAAAACCAGGTTGGAGGCCAGGAAGAGAAAATTTCAAGTAAAATGAGAAACTGTCCCACTAGTAAGCTATCTTTCCCACCATGCATGACTAGACTTCGGGGTTTAGGGTTTAGTGGTTTTTGTTGGGTTTTTTTTTGACCAGATTTAATTTCATCTCTCCTCCCAACTAGCAGTACTCTGACTCATACGGTTACAGATCTGTGAATATAAGAGGGAAAAAGTATTACACCCAAAGTTTTTGGGGTGTTTATTTTAGTGGCATATCAAGGAAGTAGGTTTACCCTGCATATCATCAGTAAATCTCCATTGACAAACACCACCTCAAAACCAATTTCACATTGAGCACACAGGCTGAACACCATATGCTTCTAGATGACTGCCTGCCACCCCTTCACTAACTCTTCTGGTTTTGCTACTCCTGCACTGCCTGAAACAAAAAACTAAGTACTGGCTCACATGGGTGGAGCACACATGAGTTTGCTCTTGTCAATAAATTCACTGCTCAAGGCATCATAATAAATTTCACGCCAGTAGCTAGAACACAGCAAGAACTGTTTCCTTGATTAACTTATGCTAGGCTGTAAGCTGCTTCCATTTCTCCTCAAAAAGATCCATCTTATAAAAAACCTTATTCAGAATTTTTACTCACGCCTGTACAGAGAGACTCAAACCTGAAATACAAAGTAGGGACATTCAGGAATTCGCCAGGTCAGGAAGGGGATTAACTTCCTGCCTTAGAATAACATTTTCAGAAGCTGCCTCAGATAGGAGGTGTTGCAGACAGACTCCCACTCCCTCTAGCAGGGTTCTGCCTGCTCTGAGCATCTGGAAAAGTCAGGGTCAAGGACTCGGCTTGGTATTCCCAGATAGGTATTGAATGGCTTCTGAAAACAATCAGTACCCTTTAAAACTGTAGGTCATCTTTGCTTTGCCTGGTTTTATTTAGGCTGTGTGACTGTGTGATAAGTACACCGAGTTTTAAAAAACAGGAGCAGCTAACAGTTTAGCTTTTGGGAGCTTCTGACTCCTTTCCCCACTAGTTCTGTTCCCTCTTTACAGCCTTGTATCACTGCATCCTGTTTACTGAGGAAACACACAAAAAAATTCCACATTTACTTATCTCAAAGTACAGTAAGGACTAATCAAAAAAACTCAAGATGTTCTAAGACTCTCAGCTTGAGGATTATCACATTAACAAGGGAGAGTCTACACAAGGAAATGCAGCATTCCTGATCTGTCAGCTATCAGGTGATGAATTCCAGCAATGACAAGGCAACCTGTCATTTTCACACATCAGTAGGTCCAAACACCAACTTGCACAACACTGAGCACCAGCTTCCCCACTGGAGTGCACCTGGTTTCCTTTCCCTAGGTAAATTCTGATATGATCTGAGACATGCCATAAAGATCCCTCCTTCTAGAGAACATAAGGCTAGTGGGCAGTTACCAGAAGCACGAGATCATCACTAAAGAGTTAAGCTGAAAGATACAGATAGCAAAATCTGCAGAGAACATGTAACTGCTGCAGGAAGTAGAAAAAATATTAGACTTGTACATATTTGAGCCAACCCCGATAGGATTAAAACAAGTTGACAACAAACACAGGCAGACACTGCTGCTGCATCTACAAACACTGAGATTCACGTTTTTTTCCCCTCACAGCCATCCATGTTATGTTATGTTTTAACTAGATTATGTATTTTCTTCTAGCATTCCTCCTCCCACAACTGTTTGCTCAAAGATCTACAGATTTCTCTTACGTGAAATTATTTTATCTTGGGGTCGCTGTAAGACATTACCCATATCCCCCAATGCTCCATATTTTCTTCCTGCCCCACTCAATCCAAGATGAAAATAGGTATTTTCTTCACTGGAGACCAAAGACTGGCTGCCATTTGAACGACTTACCTGACCATAATTTATTTCTGTAAGCAGCAGAATCCTACTCCTGGCTCTTGCACCAGCCACTGAAACTCTAATAAGTCACTTCACAAGCAGTGCCTGTGTTTTTAAGCTGCAAATGCACAATAGGATTTGACCAGCTAACAGATGTATTAATCATACAATAATTAAAGATCCATGATTTGCAATTAATCATCTCTCTGCCAGCACATATCTCAAATCAGAACCCTCAAAAATTTACACTTAAGAACCTCTTTTGTGGCCAAAGCACGTCGTGAATGTATCTTCTTGTTTAAATTTGAATCTGCTCCTGAAGTACTGCAGTGAAGCTCAGCATTGCCCAGTACAACCAACATCCCCAACCTCTACATAATGTAACAATGACTTTTACAAGATTTGAACACTCAGTCCTCAACATTCAAGCTCATAAAGCACATACTGCAGCAGAAGCCTGAGCAACTTAAAAGTACAAAGATCATCAACAAAACAGTTTTCCTGCAGGAAAAGGCCAAGTATCTGGATCTCTTCATGCATCCCTTTAGATTCTTCACTTCTATATAGCTAAATACTGCTGTTGGTCTCTGAAGGTATTTTGCTGGGGAAGCTTTCCATAACAAAGCAAAGTATGTGTTATCAAGGAAGGCATTCCCTCATCATATCTCGGGGGTGTATTTATCTCTAAATGGCTGTGAAAGGTATTAAGTTGCTCTTCAAAGTTATACCTGAAGCCAAACTAAACCCTGTGGCTTCAGGATCTAGCTTTGCATCACTAGTATGGGACATGCAAAGGCAAAGAGACACTTGCTGCCAGGTCCGTGCCTGATTTTGTCACAGCAATTACTGCAGCTATGCCTAATGAGTATTTGGCCTTTCCACTGCCACAGGCATTGCAGTGCTGCATTTTCCCTGCTCTTTTACCCATGTGGAAATTTCAGTGTGTTTCAGTGTGTTGGGCAAGGCTAGCCCAACATGGTTGAGTTTAGGCCCACACCTGTCTCCTGATTCCTTCCAGGCAACACACAAACATCAAGGAATTCAGCATATACCATCAGAGCCTGGTGACAGACTGCTAAGGACCCCTCTTTTGGGGGCACAGCTTCCAAGAGAAGATGCTTGTGGGGTACCAGATTCCAGCTCAGGTCTGGGGTCAAGTAAACACTGATTCACTTCCCACAACTTTGGCACTGCTCAGGTCCCTTAATCATAAACAAGATGGTTTCATCTCCATTCAAGTCCTTCCACCCACTGTTCCCAGCCCTTAGTCACTGCCTCCTCAGCACCCCCCTGAATCCATCTGTTCTGGAGAAGTCAGAGGTGCCTTGTTTTCCCCATGGAGAGCAATGCAGATGTCCCAGCAGGGCTGAGCAGCACCCTGCCTTGGATCAGACACCATCACCACAAGGCACAGACATTCTGGGAACCTGCTGAACACAGCCCAGTGCTTTCAGTTTTCCTGTTTTTAAAGCACAGGTAACAGTAATACCCCCAGAAATCCAAAGATTTGTGTAACAGTGCTCTGAGATCATAGAATTTAAAGAAAACATATTTGTTATTTTCACATGGTAAAGTAAGAGTGGCATGAACATGGATGATTATACAAACAGCCTTGTGGGCTGTCTCGTATAATCTCCTCAGTCATTTGGGCTCTCAAGTCAAATTGGCACATAGCACACGCTTTGTTCTTTTTATCAGACCAATTTTGCTGGTACAGGTGCCTGCTCCAAGACCTATTTATTTAGAAAAGGAGGCAGAAGAGAAGTAGCAACACCTTACGAATTGACTAAACGATCCCTGAGGTCCCTTCCAACCTGAATTATCCTCCAAGCTTATAACCACACCAACAGGAAATGCCTGGAGCTCACCCGATGAACCTTCCTTCCAGTTCTGGGGCCCAGGATAAACCTGTCTGAGGACAGATGTGTCACCTGTCTGGCTTCTACGTGGCTTCTTGTTTCTTCAGGGATTTTATCACCACTAGCTGGTATCCAAGTCACCACGCTGAGACTCCAGCAGCAAAAGCACACACAGCAGCCACACTGACATTTGGAATTATAAATACAAGCTCTGCACTGTTGGATAATCTGTTAACAGCAGAGTAAGTGTCACTGAGAATGCAATTAGCAGCAACTAGTAAGCCCTCCAACTCAGGAGGAAAAAAAATACTTGTTTGGTAAGACATGTAACTAAACACCGATTGCAGGCATTCATTGTATCATTCCTCCCTGTTTGTAGGTTTCCCCGGAGTGTGGGACTCAGTGCTACTGCAAGGTGCCTGCAACAGCCCTGGACTGAAGCTCTGCATAGCCACAACACAGATCTGGCAGGGGGCAATCGTGCTGTCCTGTTAGGGAAATGTGACTTGAAGACAATTTGAAAGGAGTCCCTGCAGGTCCTGAGCAGGGAAACGAGCCCTGGCAGGGCCCCCAGCCCCTCTGCTGAAGTGTCTGCATCATGCACATCAGTCAGTACCAACCACATCAGCATTTGTTCTTGCAGATTTCCATCCACTCAGAGAGAAACTCATCAGCACTCACATTCACTGTGCAGCGACAGCTGCTGAGCAATAGCTGCACCACCATCCTGGTATCAAGCTGGAGCAGTGACATATGTCATGTCCACACTACAGCAATAATTGTGTTTGTACACAGTAGGTCTACACACAATCTCTTCTTATGACTATTCAGACAAGCAAACAGCCCCTATCACAATTACACTGAAGAGCCATGCTTATTCTGGGTACTATTTCCATAGCTCCTTATCATGGTTTTCAGTACCCACACAGAAAGAAGAAAGAGACTATACATTACAAAGGGCCCCAACAGTATTTTAACAGGATTGGGATTTGCATCATATACACATACATTCTGTGGTAAGAGGTCTCAAGTTACCAGTCTAAACCAGCCAGCACTCAGGGGTATCAAATGGAGAAAGACCTCTTCATACTGACATTTTCCATTTCCCCTCCAATTATTTCCTCTAAATGCTTTTCTACAGACAGCTCTCAGCCCCTGCTCAGGGGACCCTTAATTATTTCATTTTCTAAAAGCCACAGCACTGTAACTTGCTGCCAGAGAGAAAGCTGATGGGACACAGTGAGGTCATAGGTTCTCCTGTGACAGGAATCATCAGAAACAGACAGAAGATAATTGGTTTCATTTATTTTCCACCAAGCAGATAAAATCCCCAGTTCTAATTTGGTGCTACTGGAGATGCACCAAGGATTAGTAAATTCCCTTGTGTGGTTGGTCTAAAGGAGAGAGGCAGAGTACCCCAATACACTGACTGTCCTTCCTTCAGCAAATCCTCCACTGGCCCAGCAGCCCTACATTATCTACAACACCACTGCAGCACTGCCTGCACAGATCTTCTAAAAGGATTTATGAGGTTTGACTGCCAGTACTTAGAAAGCATAAAAACAGCAGAGCCAACAGGTGAACCTGTTTTGCTCAAAGATTTCAGAAGATCCATTTTCCTCCTTCTTAGAAAGCTGCAGCCCAATAAGTTTTTCACTTGGGTGGCAGGATATTTTTTTTTTCTGTGACTATGAACAAACAAGTGGATCCTGGACTATGACCTGAGGCTCAGTAAAATGCCCTTGGCATGATCCCAGCATCTCTGGGGGATACACTGCATGGACCTTTGGAAGTTAGCTAGAAAATATGCCAAACTCTTTAAATTTATATTCTTATTTTTTCAAAATTCTTTGATCTATAGCAGAGAAGAAAAATATTTATTTTGACCATGCTTTCTTTGTACTAGATACAACCCCTGTGCCTTCCTCCTAGTACACCCAGCACACCCTGCACTCACTGCTCAAAGATACCCTTGCACAGGTCCAGAATTTGAGGCTACTTGCAGCTAAACAAGCAGTTAATCCACGCCACAGACCCTTCTGACAGTGGAAAAGCTCTATAAGCTATCCAACAGCAAACAGCTTAAAAGAAAAAGTGGGGGTGGGGGAACGAGATCCAATAGATGCTGTCACAAATACAGTTTGCTGAAAGAGAAAAACCCACGCAAGCATCTGACCAGGTATCAGCAGTCACTGCTTTAAGGCAAGTCACCAGAAACCTGCGTGCTTCTCATAGCATTAAAAAAACACCTTGATAACTAAAACCCGTATATAACTGAATACAATTAATTAACAAGGCCAGGAAAAAGGTGAGGAACACANNNAGGGCTAGGACCCCCACCCCCCCCCCCCCCCCCCCCAGGTGTTGTGTGTCTGCACTGGAGCAGATACCCAAGCAGCGCGGTCTGCAATTTACTCAAGTTGCAGATGATGAATGCGAAGGTCACATGAAGGGAAGGCATCAGTATATTGCCTATCACAAAATGGTAGCACCCGGGGATTTGAGCATATAGGAGAGCTATAACCCCGTCCTTCCTATAGCCTCCCCGCAGCTCCTGACATGGCATCCGCTATGGAGGACAGCGAGCCTGGGCTGGGGGAGGGGGACGGAGCAGATTAAACTTAAACACCCTCCGCATCACCCCCCCCCGCCGCGGCCAACACCAACTCCGGACCCCCCCACGGGGAG
>VYXD01007104.1:134807-161078 GCA_013397195.1 Hylia prasina | reverse complement strand
CGGGGTTTGGGTGGTGGGGTTTGGAAACCTCTTCCACAGGCTGCCGCTTGCGATGACCCTGGGGGGAAGGAGGAGGCAGCAGGGGGGGATCGGCTCAGTGAATGAATGGGCGGCAGCGGCGGCGGCTCCTCTGCTCAATGGCTGCTGGGCTGATAAGCGCCAGCCCCGCAGCCGGTGCCTCCCTCGCCCTCCCGTATTTTGTCTCAGGCTCGCCTAGCTCGGGGCTCCCCAGACATGTTCAACCAGCAGCAGTTCCAGCAGCAGCTGCTGCAGCTCCAGCACCTCCTCCAGCAGCAGCAGCAGCACCATCACCACCCTCCGGCGCAGCAGGGAGGCCGGTAAGCGCCGCTACGCGAGGCCGGGGATCCGAGGCCTGTCCCGGGGGACCGCTCTCCTCCGCCTCCCTGCGCTCCGTCCGTCGTCGCCGTGGCGGGGCTGGTGCGGGGCTGCCCTCCCCTGGTGGGGAAGGCGACAAAGGGAGGCGGGCGAGGGTTGTGGGGCGCGGGCCTCGATCGGGGCACAGCCTGGAGGTACCGAGGGGGCCGGGAGTGTGGGAGGGAGGGCGGCGGCTCCTGTGGGGTATTGCCGAGTCCCCTCAGCGCTCCGGGGATCCCTGTCCGCCGTCCGGGGCTGCAGTCCCGGAGAGCCCGTGGGTGACCCGGGCAGCCCGTGTAGGAGCGGTGGGTGGATGCTCCGAGCCGAGCGTCGCCCCTCAGGGCGGGCAGGGCAGCCGGGGCTCAGGGAAAACGCCTTCTCCTGCAGAAACACAGCAGAGCCACCCTCAGCAGACACAAGCACTTTATTGTTTTATTGTTGAACTTAAACTGCCTATTTATTTGCTTTCTCTGCCTGAGTCTCCTGGTCTGGGTGCGATGGTTGAACTTATTTCTGCAGTGGCACCAGCGCTTAGGCTGTGGCTGAGCACGGTGGGGCAGGGAGGGGATAGAGAAAAATCATGTTTTGTTTGTGAAAAGAGAAAGGACATTTGCCAGAAAATAACCACGGTTTTCTTAAAAAATGCAAGATGTAAAACAACTTGGATATGATCGGTTGTCCCCGATGAGCTGAGATTTGTAGAATCAACACAAATTCTCCAAAATCATGCATTTATTTGCAGTTACTGTTATCTTTAACACCTTGTTCTTTGCAAATTCAAAGCAATAGGATGTGAATTTAGGAAGAAGGTTAATTGGTTATTTAAGGAATTATTGTATTACTTTATCCTTATAAGGCATTTGTCTCTGAGGTAAGCGTGGGAAATTTTCTGTTTTACTAGAAATATGAACCTGCAAATCTTTTTACCATTTTTATATGTTTTATACTATAAAAAACGCTGCACTTAAAATGCCAGTAAGGAGCTGACTGTTAGATAGCACGGCTGCATCTTACACCTTTAAAAGTATGATTTTTGTGATATAAATATCTCGGCTCAGAGACTGGAACCATCTAGAGCAGCAAATGTGAAGATGAGCTGCTGTGAATTCTGTTAAAGGGGTTGGGTTTTTTTGTCAGGGTGGATATTTCGATCCGTGTTTGTACCTCTCTTGAGCTCTGACAGATTTAGCTGTGTCAGCAGCATGCACAGAGGTGGGCCTGACCTTGCAATCGCCTGAAGAAGTGCCTGCCAGTTTCCTCAGACTTCTCTCTCGCATCTGCTCCACCCTCCTTAGAACTGGAGAGTTCTCTGCTGCTTCTTCCTCCTCGTGTTTTAAATATGAAGGCCGTGGTTTATTTTTCCATCTGGTTCTTGCAGTTAGGGGGCACCACTGACAGTTCTGACCTGTCTGGCTCTGTGTGGGAGGTGTTGATTTGGGGAAAATGAGCTCTAAGCTACTGCGAAAACTCCCTGTTTTTTAGAACTTTTTTGTTGTGTTGAATGTAGCTGCTGATCTAGATCACTCATTTCTCCTGATGGGTGCTGCATAATTCTGTAGAACCGCAGTCAGCTCCTGGGCTTTTTTTGTGCTGCTTGGGAGGCTCTATGTGGGCTTGGTGCTAAGGAGTTGTCTCTGACCTCAAATTCTTTGATAGACAATCTGTCAGCTCTGGAAATTCCAGGAGAGCGGGGGAAAAAGGATACAGTGCCAGTGCATGGTGTCTTTTCATGCATGTATATCAGCATTTCAGCCCTTTGCTCCCCCATTTTTTGCTCGCTAGGTGCCTGGAATGGAAGGCTAGAGTTTTTATTGGGTTCTCATGATTGATGCCTTTTTTTCCAGGGGTTTGCCGCCACCGCAGCAGCAACAGATGCTGAGCTTACGGGCGACAAATCAGCCGTCACTGCTCAATGCCAATCCCATGCTTCAGCGGGCCTTACTCATGCAGCAGATGCAAGGTACTGTCGTTATGGGAAACGCTTACTTACTGGAGTTATTTAATCATCCTCTTGGACTGAAACCATACCATGGCTATTTCCTGCTGAACCAGTGCAGCTCTTGTACTTGGCAGTTCCATTTGTTGTCTTATTTTTTTTTTCCCTCTTTAAATTAGTCCGTAGTCCTCAGAACAGAAGTTCTTCAGTTGTTGAAAATCGCATGTGCCCAACTGTTCACAACTGGGAATAGCTCTAGGAGGTATCAGGTTAGATACTAAATACATGCCTTCCCATTTAGGCTTGATGGAGCAAGTATTTTCTCATCAAACTGAGATCTGGATTATTTGTTTGTCTTTCTTGGTTACAAGGTTAAGGCCATTTATTTAATTATCTGTTACATACAAACTAACCTTGTTTGCAGTAGATGTTTGTCTTTGTCCAAACTTAGTGCAGTACAGATACAGTATATTGAGGTAGAATATGGTTTGGGTGTCAATTGTATTGCAAAATTTTGATTCCCTGAAATGACTGTAATTTCTATGGTGGGTAATATCTCTGTCTTTCCATTACTGTGTTTCCAAAGGATTTTCCTTTTCTTTTTGTGTTTTCAAAACAAATTTATGAAGCTGCCTGAATAATAGCATTACTAATGTAAAGATAATAGGAATAAAGGTATGTTTTTATTTTTTGCTCATGTCTTAACCTGACAGTTCTTTTCGACACAGAAAATCAGTACCTGGGATAGTTTTCAAGTGCCCAGTCTAAATTAATGCCTGCAATTTCTACCTTGCCTGTGAATCATGCCCAGATGTGAAGACAAAAGATTCATTCTGCATGTGGTTAACTCTCCTTTTGTTCTCTCTTGCCCATTTAACGAGAGGGCTCTCTAGTGACTCCAGTGGCTCTCCACAGATCTCTCTCAGGTTGAAGGGAAAGTGACAGTGAGAAAGGACAAGCCATGCTCTGAAGATGGGTGTACATATATCATTGTCAGGAAAAATTGTGATTCCAGCCTTCAGTCAGCCATGCTCCTTCTAGACACATCTGCAGTCAGCTGACGTTTTCCCCTGAATCTTTTATTGAGAAGTTGTATTTAAGTAGTGTGCCAAGGACCTGGGGCTAATTAGATAGAGCATGATAAGATATGTTAATGAGCACTTTAGATGCATTTTGTCTTACTGTTGCTTCTCTTCACCTCTCCATGGAATTGTGACTTCTCTCAATAACCTACCTCAGGTAGCCACAGGTAACATGGAATATGGTTGCCAATGTCCAGCGTGGCCCTGTTTAGTGATATGAATTTTTTGGCCATTCAGGTTTGGGTTACATGTAAGAATATCTGATGCTGTGCCACTTCTGTCCCTGGGAAGCATCAGCATAAATAATTCATTGGCCGTGTGTGGCTTCAGCAGTAGGACTGGGAAAAGATAAACACTTCAAATTGAAACAGATGTGTGGTTCTTTAAAGGTATCAAACCAAGAGCAGAAGATGATTTCTTGTGTTAGATTCTTTTTAATATAGCTGTGCTTTTTTACGGTATGGGATTATATATGGGAAGTAATAATAGATTAGATTGCTTTTGAAGACAAACATAGGGAGTGCTTCCTATTGTGTTGCAGGTTTTTAACACTGTAGCTTGGTTTTTCAGATGTTGGGTTCCTGTTTCCAAACTTTGCTGCCCTGTTTTGACAGCTGCTAAAAGACTAGAGTATGCACTAATTCAAGTGAGAGAGAAAAAATGGCAATTTAAGTCCAGGTTTCCTGAATGATGGATGGTTTCTGAGAGTGTAGCTGAGGCACCTAGGCCCCTCCATTCCCTCCTCCCTGAAATGGGGTGACAAGGACTGTCTTCAGAAGAAATTTTTGAGACTTGATTAATAGTCTGTGGATGCTGAACTGTTCAGAAAGCAGAGCATTATAATTGGAAATGGCAGTCTCAAGTGTCAGAGTTGAGGTTGACATGTTGAGCTTGCATGACAACCAGGTGGCAGAGAGGACTGTGGGATTTTTTTAAAAAAACTTTGGTGTTGTTTTAAATGAAATAGTGTTACATGCTATGATTTGGGTGGGCAGTCACCTGCACAAATGTGGGGTGAATTTTCCATTTTTTACAGGGAGTTTTTGTAAAACAAGACCTTGTTTGTTGCAAACACGAGTGCTAATGTGCTCAGATCAAATAATTGCTCTAATGATCTTTGCCTGGAGTGACAATTATAATTAAATAGCCTAATCCATAGTAATGGTTGCTATCACATCAAATCATTCTGTGTGCTGAAGAGGGTAGAGCACAGAGCACCTATACAGTGCCTAGTAAAGGACAGGGTCATGTGTAGAGGAACCCTTCCCCTCTACCTGCTGCATGTTCAGGTGGAAGATTTTCTTTCTCCTTTGCACAGCACAGGGTGGTGAAATGCTGTGTTTGCATTTATAGGAAACCTGCGTGGATTTAACATGACAGCGCCAGCACTGCAGCAGTTCTTCCCTCAGGCTACAAGACATTCCCTCCTGGGACCACCACCTGTTGGGGTCTCCTTAAAGCCAACTCGCCTGGGCTTCCCCAGCCTCCCGTTCCAGCGGCAGAACCGGACCTTTCGCAAGGTGGGATTGTGGTTTCCAACCGCTGCGGAGCTTTGTGCTCCTTTTACACTTGCAGCTGTTGACTGTGTAGTAGGTGGAGTACAAGGGGGAAGGGAGAGAGCCTTACAAAGAAAATAATGTTTTGTGCCATGCTGCCGACATGGAAATGCAGAAATCATTCCATTCCAAAGGCTTTTGTGGTCCATATTTACATTTATGATGCAGTTTTCTTGTCACTACTTGCCCAAGAGAGAGAATTCTCCATAATAAAACTATTTAAACTTAGGATATGAAAGGAGCCTTTAGAAGTATCAGCTTAAAAGTAATTAGACCAGAAGAAATCCTGGCTAAGTCTTTGCTGTTCCAAAGCAGTTTGTTGTTCCCAAACAAGTTGCTCCTACTAGGGACACTCTGCCCCTTTGGGCTGTTCTCCCACTTTTTAAGATCAAACTCATATTTGTCCTTGTGGATTTTGTAAAATTTACAATTCTTGTTTTGTAGAAACCTTTCTCACTTTCCATCATTAAGACCTCTGTTGTGTCCTGGAAATGTTTCTTGGGTTGACTGCTAGTTGCCTCCTCTTAGATTAACTTTGGCATATTTCATCCCATTCTGTCAAAGAGATGTTGTGAATAAGGTAAACATGTGCTCTTGGACTGTCCTCCAGAGTCAAAAGAAGGGAGATTATTTTGGACTATTCTTTTCCCTGCCCATGCACCTCTTGCCAGACTTCCTCTAGCATGACCCTACTCTCTGCAAGCAGCTGGATTTTCTACAGCTGCTGCTTAAAGCTCTGGGGATGTGTCCTGGCTGCCTGTGGAACTGAAATGCTGTGCTCTCTTTGACCATGTCAACATGCCTTAGGCAGGGCAGTCCACTGGAAACCATCCATTCCTTTCCATTATCACATGCTGGAATTCCTGTTCCTGCCCCACAGTAAAACTCTGGTGCTTTAGGCCGTGTGTGTGAAGGGCTGAGAGCTGGCAGTGACCCTCTCTGTCCGTTGCAGGACTTCCAGAGGGTTCCTGACAGGAAGCGGGAACTAGATCCTGGTTCTTCATCTCAGACACAAGGTGATGAGAAAATGGAAATTCCAGAGGGAATGCAAGCAGGGTCAGAGCAGAACAATTCCTCACCATCCACAGGTAAGGGGGAGCCTGTAGTGAAACAACTGCTTACAAATCTGATAAACTTGTCTTGACTAGTCCTGCAGCAAAAACTGGAGATGATTTTAGGCTTAATCAGCTATATTTCTCCAACCGTAAATGCTTAAACTGCTCATGATAGCCCTCTGCTATGTGGTTCATGTACTACTTTTGCCTGAATATTTTTGATTTTCTTTATGAGCCTGCTCCATTTCTCTTGCATGGAGGCCTCTCAGAAGTCCCTTTGACACTGAGCTGTTTAAGATGGGGGAAAAAAAGAGAACTGGTCTGAAATTAAAGCTTCCACATTGCCTTGGCCATGCTGAAGTCACCATCTCATGCAGCCAAACACATCAAGCAGAACCAGTTAAAATCAGCATGCTAAGGAAAAGAGATGAATTGAAAGTCCTGGTGCCCCAGTTGTCAAAACAGAAACTGCTGGCACTGAATGTCTTAATGTCAGATACAACACAGATGTGGGAATGTCATTTCTGGCTGAAGAGGGCGTGGTTTCAAACTGCAGGCTTTGATGAGGTTGTGACCAGGGAATATGCAGCAGTAAAAGCTGTCTTATTAACTGGTTGCTGTCAGGTAGATGTGCCACCTTGGCTTATATTAATGTGCCTGTGATCATGGCTCTTGTCACTTAGGTACAGGACTGAGACCCACTTAGCAGATTTCTTTTTTGACCAACACCTCATACAGTGACACTGCAATAAAACTCAAATATTTGAGGTCATTATCTAACCTCGTCAGAGCAGCTCATAAATTCAAGTATTTAGTATTATTTGCTCTAACAGAGCCTCATTGGCATTTGCCATTCAGATATGGAACGTGCTTAAGGTGGCATGGTCTGTTTTTGCTAAGGAAATCTCCTTCTGTGTTCCTGCAGAGCCAAGAACTCCAACAGAGTCTGTGTTGAACACTGAGCCTGCAGCAAAAAGACTGAAGAGGTATTTATTGAATGGGGTATTGAGATAGTTACTGAGTTTAGAATCATTGTCTAATTTTATTTTCTGATAATCAGGGCTGTATACTCTATTGGCCTGATGTCTGGCACGTAAGAGGTATTTCAGATGCTTGTGAACAGTTCAGAAAATCTCATGGTGCTTGATGAGATACTGGGTGTTGTGGGGTCTCTGCAAGGGGTGAGAATGAAAAATGAGAGATGCAGCTCATCTAAATGTGCAACAAAGCTGAGTTTGCTCATGTCTTGTAAGAAGCATAGAGGTGCTTTTCCATTCTGGTGTATTTCTCCAAAATTCTTCCCTAAATGTCAAAAAAGTGAAATGAGCAGAAAGGGAAAGCCTTGGAATATGTTGGGTTCCAGTAGGTGTACAAGAGGGTAGTTTATTTTGAGAAATGATAAAGGAAAGGGAATCAATGCTCCCTAGTATCCAAGCCTGTATCTATGAGCATTGAGTTCTGTATCCCTTCTGCAAAGGCTGCCTTGCCAGTATCTCTGTCTGTTGGGTAAAAATAGACAAAGGCAATCCTATTATCCCCCAGGGATGCGCGGCAGGCTGCCCTTGGCAGGCCCATCCCGGCTCTCCCGGCCTCCCGAGGGTGCGGCAGGGACAGGCAGGGCTGCATTGCCATCTAGTGGGAAGGCACCTCGTGGAGTTCCCGGTGCCATCTGCACCGGGCTGCTCCTCTCCCAGAACTGTCACCCTTGGCTGGTGTGGAGGGAGGAGAGGAGGGAGTGAATACAGATTTCTGTAGGCACTGACTTGAGAATTCTCCAGCATATGTTAACGACGATGAGTCAGGACTCCTGGGTCCTCTTACCTTCCCTGTCAGGCATTCACCGCCTGCTCTTGGATAAGTTTCCTCACCTCGCTGTTTCCCATCTGTAGATTACAGATTAATGGATAGCTTTAGGGGGAATATTCCAGGATTACATGATCAAGGTAATAGCTGAGCATCAAAGGAAAACATTAAAGAGTGATAAATATTGTGTACTCAGAGTTATGGACTCTGATTAGCAAGGAAGTGAATAAATTCAATTAAAGCTAGGTCGAATACATTTGAGTGTATGCTTTGTTAATCTGTTTGCCAAAGCTAATTTAATTTTAATTACATTAATATTTAGCAGGGTATTAATCAAAGTCCTGTTACATGCACTGAAAACAAGAATCAGGTCTGAGGAATGACAGCTCTCACTGCAGCAAGCCAGCTATTAGGAAAATTCTTTCCTAAGCTGCAGTTAGGGACTGCCAGATTTGATGCATATATTATGGCTGGTATTTACCTAGAATAGATTATTCCTTAGCTTTTTTTTGAAGTGTTTCTAGTATCTTCCAGTGAACAGATGATGGATCTGTGAAAAAAAAAATAGTTTACTGTTCTCATACTGCCCTTCACAGATGACAAGGGCATTCCCCCCATCTATGTCATAAACTTGTGTTTCATGCTTCATTGTTCCATTTCCCTTTAGCCAGGAATACCAGCCTCCTTCTTCATTTCAGGTTTTTCCCACTTCTGCCTTTGCTCCTATGTACCATCTGTACACCTGGAACAACATCCTCATTCCAGTGCAGAAAGCACTCATCATCTTCAAATCCTCCTTGAACACCCACTTCTAGCATGGCATGACAAGTATCCATAGAATACCATTTCCTCTTTAAATCATGCTCGTGGTGGCTTTTGCTCCCTTAGATTGCTCCTTAGGTTTGCAGTTCAGGCTGCAAACCCTCGCCCTGAGTGCTGGCACCATCTGTGTGTGGTAACCGTTAGCATTGAGCCTGCTGGCAGCACCTGACAAATAATGTTAATGCCAGTCACTCTTGTTTAATTCGTGTTTGCAGTGCCCAAACCCTGCTGCATATTTATAGCTGTGTAACCCAGTTCCATTATCACTTATCAATCTGATAAATTATGCGGTGTGCGTGTGTTCGGATAACGGGATGCGGTACCTGCGCTATCGCCTGTCCTGCTTGTGCAGAAGGTGCTGCTCCCTCTTGGCAGAAGGGCACCAGCAGGTGGGAATTTGAGCCGCCCTCAGAGCAGACAGTCAAGTCATGGTGGAAAGTTAGTCCTGACAGAAAAATGAGGAATGGAGAAAGAGACTGCAGAGAACACTTATGTGCCCTCTGGAAGTCAGACCTTTATTCTCAATAGTCCCCTCAGAAGCGCTTTTCTCCTTAGCAGATCACCAATACCAAACAAAACAAAGCAAGGCGCTTCTGATTTGCATCTTGTAGAGTTTCACTTCCCCCACAAGCAGAGCTGTAGGGACTCTGAAATGAAACACGACTGGTATGAATAGAACAGGCAGATATGGTGAAATCCCTGTAAAGGCACCATGGAGAACTCCTTCTGTTCTGACAGATCTCTTCTCTCACGCACAGAGCAGCCAGGAGCACTGTCCAGGTGCTGCAATTTCCCTACAGGTCACCAGTCATGACAGAGAGAGGTCTCAGAGCTCTTATTAAGAATATTTCTTCTATGAACTTAATTCCCTCAGGCTTCTTGCAGGAGAGGGTAGCTAACCAAAAAATCAGTTGCAATCTTCTTGTCCAGATTATTTGGCTTCTAAATCCTTTCTGGAACACCCACTCTACATTATTTCTATTTATTTCTGCCAAATTCTTGCCTGAAATACCACTTCCAGTAGCTTATTGATCTGGGAGTTTAGTGGAGAGTGTGGTAGGTTAGACCCCAGCCTGTGCCTTTGTGTGCCTTTTGAAACTCTTGTCTGTAACATGGCAATTAAGGTACTTTTCTTGATATCCTTGAAGTGTGACTGGGGAGTCTGCGTTAGAGGATGCCACAGACAGCAAGAAAGCAGGAGTCTCATGCGCCCAAGCTGATGGTGAGTTGCTGAACCCTGTGATTTGAACTTCTCTAGGGCACTCCTTGCTGGAACTGCAACCGTAGGTCCCATGGGTCTACAGAAATGTTCTTCCCCCAGTTGTATAGGATAGGGAAAGGAGGATAAAATCTAGGAACCAAATCAAAACTTTGTCCCCTAATATCTGTTACCTGGCAAAGGCAAATGATTGGATGTTTCCATCTTTATTAAGGATAAGGAGAAAGCTTTGTGAACTGGCTTATGGCCAACAGTGCTGTGAGGGAAGCTCCCTGACTTCACTCACCTGCTGCTTTGTTTGTCCTGTCATTGCTGTTTTGATTTAAGGCTGCTAAAAGGACTCTCCCTTCTTAGGTACAGACAATGCCAAGGAGTACACAGCTGAAGATCTCTCCAGAGAGAGGAAATTCTCTGAGGAACCAAAGGCTCCTGAGGTGAGCAGACACCGTTCCATGCAGGGGTGGTGCAGAACATACAACCTCCCCCTCCATCCTGGAGAAGCCCGTTGCCACTGGGAACCAGCTGGCACCCACGTCTGGAGCTCTGTCTCCTGCTGTAAGCTGTTGTCCCTGGCAATAAGGCATAATATGTCTGCAATTAGTGTGCAGTCTGCTCTGACTTGCTGCTTTTGTACCTCTGCTGGCCTGTTCCTTACCTACTGCTGCCTATGGATGGGGTGTTCATTAAGATTTTTGTATTCAGTTGGAACGATGGAAAGCTGCATTGAAAGAGTTACTTAAAACTCTTATGTATGGAGGACCATAGCTAAATACATCTTGCATATTGCTAAAGAGCAAGTGTAAAAAGATTCAGGTGGTGTTAAAAGATGCAACCAGAGAGTCTTTTGCATGAAATATGTGGCCCCCATGCTGGATGTTAAATCAGGACCTTAGGCTGTGTAAAGCTGTGAGCAGACAAAGATTTAACCTCAGGTGTGAATCAGCCCTGACAGTCTTCCCTAACTGGAGATATTTATTGATGCGATCAAATATATCATCCTGCCCATGTCTGAGTTCCTGACTCCATCAGGTGTTGTGCTGAGTAGGCTTTAGTTTTGCTGTGGAGAAACATGAGCTGATTGTGTCCCTTAGCAACAATTGTTTGTGGCTCCAGTCCCCAGAGACTCGATCATACAGTGGCTGCAGAGGCTGCAGAAACAACCATCTGTGTTAATAGAGTTGGTGCTTTGACACAGGGATTCTGCTTTAGCAGCTTTGGGGGGAGTGTGTATGAGAGTCCTCCTGATCAGCCTCCAGTGGGTTCAAGCGTAAGTGCATTTTCCTAAAGGGTAAAAAGCTTAGGTGAATACAAAAAGCAGGTGTAATTTTTAGAGTCTTCTACTGAGGGATTGAATTTAATGTTGACTCCTTCTTTTGGCAGGTGTTGAGCTCTGGAAGTTCACTGAAAGTGACTATTCAGCAGAGCAGTGAGAGCAGAGCTATCAGTACAACAGCTCTGAAACCAGGGCACTGGGCCTGCGACGTGGGCACAGCTGACCCCAACCCGGAATCAGTTCTTAAATTCTACTGTTACATCTGCAAGACCAATTGCTGCAGTCAGCAGGTAAAAATGAACAGGTCTGACAGGGATCCAGGTGGTCAAGAGATGGGAATTAGATGGCTGGCTGGAAGGAGACTTCTTTGCAAGGGCTCGTGCTTTAGGAGCAAGGAACATAAGAAATGATGACAAGTATGCAGATAAAATAAACCTCTCCTGAGAGCTGGCAAGCAACCTGCTAGAGAGAGAATGTGGGTGGATCCACAGGCAGCCATGCTCTTAAGCTTTTATATTTCATTGTTAAACAGCAGTCAAAAGAAAGGAAAGCATAGCTCATACCTATTATTTTCTATGTTTTGGATACATTTAAAAGCATTTTTCTCCTAACCACTCTTTCAGAATTTCCAATCCCACATGGCTGGAATTCAGCACCAGCAGCGACTTGGGGAGATTCAACACATGAGCAATGTTTGTTTTGTTTCACTGCTGCCCATGGTGAAACAGCAGAAGGTGCTAGCAGGAAAAGATGGGTAAGTGTTGGTCTGCAGTAGAAAATTCAGTCTGATTGTGGCCCTACATGGGTTCTAAAATTTTTTGCTGCACCAGGGTGCCTCTCAGTTTTTGGTAAGATACAAACCCCTTCTGGTTTCAAGGGCCTTAATCTCCTTCAGGCAACTTTTTGTCTTGCTGAAGAATACCAGAGTTGACTTCGGCCTGTGTAATTTTTAATACAGTAGATTAAGTAGAAGACCTGTTTTATCTGATGCATTTCTGTCAGCACAAGCTAAAGCAACCTCTAAGCAGGTGAGAACGAGAGAAGATAAATCCAAGCCTGTAAGGATAGGAATTGTGAAGAAAACAATGCCAGGGATTGATTGCTAACTGCACTATTCCATGGAGAATGAAAAAGGTGTGACTTACAGCTCTATCTGTTGTCACTTCAGAGAGACCCAGCAGCGGTGGTGTAACACGTGTCAGGTGCATTTCACAGGGGACCTCATCAAACATCGCAGGACCCAGGAACACAAGGTAACAGCCATAGCGTGGACTTCATTTCGCACTGACTTTTTATCTGGGGATTAAATGGAAGTGTGTAGCATCTCTTGCTCCCCAGGCAGCACAGGAAAAGTGACCAAAATGGAGGGATGTACATGAAGTTCTGCCAGTAACTCCCTCCCTCAGGGCACTGCAGTGCTACCTCCTGCTTGTGGCATTGTTGGAGATTCCAGTTGTCATGATGTGTTAATATGGCCTGAGGCACCTCTAGTGTGTAATTCTTGACTTTTCTTAAGAAATATGGCTTATCATACTTACCTAATCAATTGAATGGAGGAATTGGTGGGCAACCTCTTTAAGCTAAACTTCAGGCAGGCCAGCATATTTATTGACTTTTAGGGAAGATGGTGCCACAACACCTATTTAAAGACACACTTATTTTTGCTCTGCATGTTTTTCATCTTTTTGGTGGATAAAAATTTGGGAATCCTTTCTGCTAGAAAGACTATGTGGTCTCCCAGGATGCGGGGCTGACTTTGTTTCAGGAGTCATCTGCATTCCTCCAAGGCAGTGCCTCTTGTGACTTATGGAATTGTCCCTCTTTTAGCTGGCCAAACGCTCGCTTCGTCCTTTCTGCACTGTCTGCAGCCGCCACTTCAAGACCCCTCGCAAGTTTGTGGAGCATATGAAGTCCCCTGAGCACAAACAGAAAGCCAAAGAGGTAATACTGCCTGGGTGGAGAGTTGTGCAGGTGTGGAAGCAGCTACATTGGAGAGCAGGATAACTTACTGCTTCCCTGACTACTGCAGGGCTGAATGGAAGGTGTGCAGGTCTTCCAACCCGGTTTTAATTTTCATTTTTTGCTGAACTTGAGTTGTTAGCGCTGAAAGAAGTTGAATGAGAAAGGGAGAAGGTGTTGGATGTGTCTAGAAGTAAGAGCTTTATGCCCCTCTTGCAGTCCCTTCTGCTTATCACATACAATCTGTCGTGAGTCTGGGCTCTTCCTTGGTTTAATGGTGAGTGCCAAGTTGATTGTATTTTTCTTTTCTGTACAGGTTAGGCTAGGAGAGAAGGAGTTGGGAAGCCCAGAAGATTCAGAGGAGTTGATCACTGTGGATGCTGTTGGCTGTTTTGAAGATGATGATGAGGAAGAGGAGGAGGAGGAGGGAGGAGCTGGTGAGGAGGAAGACCATGATGTAGTGCTGATGGAGAATGAGGATTCTGCTGCCAAGCAGGTATGCTGTGCAAAAGAAGAAGGAATGACCTATCTGAGAATCTGCTGTGGGATTCTATGACTTAGTTGGTCTTGGCTGGTTGAGCTTGGGCTTTCAAGAGTCTGCTCAACCTTGCACAGCAGTAGGGTGGGACTCTATGGTTCTTCCAGAGCACAGGGTGATACAGAAGAGACTCAGGCACTATGTGTGGGATACATGAAGGTGTTTCTGCTGTGCTGTAAAGCTTCTGCTGTTTTTAGACACTAACCTTGTTGAGGACCACAAAGCAGTATTGACACAGTCTCTTTGAACAGCCCAGCAGTAGCTGGGTCTGATAGCAAATGTGTAGAGTTTTGTCTTGACAAATACATTCCCAGTAGAGAGCAGTTACCAAGAAGGAGATACATGGCTAAGCTCCTTCAGGCTTGCTCCTTCAGGAGTGCAAGAGGTGATTTTAACCCTTGTAATGAAGTTGTCTCCTGACATTGGGGTTTGCATCTGACCAGAGGCTGTGCAACTCTGTCTCTGGTATGTGAATGCTCTGTTTTGCTCCCAAGCTTACCAGAAAAATACAAAAGCCTGGCAATTGTCATAGATACAGTAGGCACTAATGTTCTTTCGGTTTCCAGACTGGGCTGAAGGAAGTGTCTTTGGAGGATTACGAAGGAAGTGAGAAGTATTGTCCAGACACAGCCTATGGTAAGCAAGCAGAGTTAAGCACAAAGGGCCACAGAGCCTTCTCTGGCCACATCCTGAATCTGTAGGAGAGGATGGTCTCTACCTACTGTTATAATGACTTGGGCCATGGTGCTCCAGCATCTGCATTGGACTGGTACAGGTCACTGCTGCCTGGAGAAGAACCTCTCCTGAGTGCAGGATGTTTCTTTATTACTGTGTGGTAAAACATAAGGATGTGATTGATGTTTGTCAACTGCCTTTTGCTTTGAAGAAGGATAAAAGCCATTTACATTTCTAAGGTAGGACACGGAACAAGCAGGGCAAGAGTACTTAAGAAAGTAGGTAGCAAATGAGGGATGCTCTGGAAAGATGAAGTCGGAAAGCATATTGATTGGAATGCTTTCCAACAGAAATGCAGCTTGCAGAGAGATACTGAGCATCGCTGACAGTATCAGCCTCTCTGCTAGACCCAAACTGTGCATGTTTCCTCCGCTTCAGAGCCCCCACGCTGTACCGAGCAGTTCTCAGCCGTGCTGCTGGCCTGGTGGGCACTGGTGCCTCCAGATGGCTGTGTCTGGTCCCCACCCTGTAAGCGACTGACTTCAAACCCCTGATGGCCGGCCACTCGTGTTTGAGGAGGGCAGCTCTGCAGAGGCTGTTTTGTGCCCAAGGAGAGCTCTGTTTACACGAATCTTCCATATCGCTGTAACCTTCCACTATCGTGTGGCAGATGGAATAATGATTCATGCTGTGAATGTTCTCTGCGTGTTCCTCTTGCGCGCCTGCTGTCTTCTGCTTGGTTTGATCCCATTACATTAGATCACATGTTCTCTGTAGTTTTCCATTGTATTCTCTTCTCCCTTTTCCCCCCCTTAACGCTCTGTGTAGTTTCTTTGCTCTGGCAGCCAGATTTCTCTCTGAATATCAACCACAGCCATTCCATGGTAAGACGAGATATTCAGCAAGTCATCTTGCAAATCCCTGATTAACAGAAGCAAAGCTTTCCATCTCTCCTTTTTTACCCCCATCCCCCTTCTCTTTTAACATGCCTTCATTATTTGAGTTCCATTCAATGTGATCTGTGATTTCCCTTCCCCTCCCGTTTCGCAGGCCTGGATTTTCTGGTCCCCGTCGCAGGTTACCTCTGCAGGCTGTGTCACAAATTCTACCATAGCGACTCCGCTGCCCGGCTCGCACACTGCAAGTCCCTGATGCATTTTGAGAACTTTCAGGTTAGACCCTTTGGCGATTGCATGGCCTGGCATTTGTTACCCCCTGTGCGTGTCTCTCCAGTGAATCCACCACGTTAGCTGTCTTGTCTCCAGCTCATTTCCATCATCCTTGGTGTCCATTATGCCGTAGCTTTCTCCTGGTGTGCTCTGTCTTTGTCTCCCCTGGCCCTTGTAGATCTAAAACCAGTAAAATCCTGCTTCCCAGCTACTGCTGCTGTCATCTTTTTGCCTGTTTCTGGCTGGGAATCTTCCTCAGAGTGTCCGCTGTTTGCTGAACCTGTGGAGTCTGTCATTTAGTCTAGGCCTCTTCTCTGTTAGAGTACAGGTTGGTCAAGGTGGGTTTGAGTAGGAGAGAGAGGCTGTTCCTTGTAAAGAAAGCTGGTGCATACGCATCTCCAGGTGTGATAGTGCAAGAACAGCTCCTTTAGCCAAAAGTGTGAGTGTGATTCATCCAGGAAGAGGCCTGGTAAAATCAGATATCTTAGAAATCTGAAAATTTAACATTACAGACTCTTTATGTGATAGAATCTACAAGCTGGTGAGAGTTCATTTGTCCCCAGGGTCAGCCTGCAAGAGGAAGTCTGTCTGTCTGTCTGTCTCTGTCTGCTACCCTTTCCTAGAAACTCCTTAGCACAAAGCTCTGCAAACTGACGCTGTTCCTTCGCTTTTCTGGCTCCACCTAAAGAAGCCATATTGCCCCTTGCTGCTTTTGTATCTAAAGCTTTTCCTACTGGGCTGGCCTGGAATCTGCCTCCATTGTTCTGTCCTTGTTGACTTGCCAGGGGGTGAGGGGCCTGGATTAGTGCTTGTGGAGGGTACACAGGGCTTGCACTGTTTCTGCCCTATCCCGTGACCACTGCCTGGGCCCTCCTGTATGGGAGAGCACTATTCCCTGTCCTTTGCAAGGAGGGAGGCTCCCACATTGACTCTGTCCTCCGCCTGCACGCACAATCTAGTCCCAAAAACTGCTGTGCTTCCCTAGTACTTTTTAAAATAGTGTTTTAAGAAAATCCCAAACACACATACACAGACATACACCCCTAACTCCCAAAATTTCGTGGTTTTTTTCTGGTCTTCAGACAGAAGAAGCTATTCCCATTTGGCCATTACTGCCTCCAGGAAGGGGTGGAGTGCTTTAGAATTCTGCCAGCACTCAGAGCAGTGGATTTGGAATGGGAGGAGACCACAGCTGCTCCTTCATGGTTGCTCATCCTCTCCCACTCCTGCAGCTAGTCATTTCAGGAATGAAGGAATTGGCCTTGCTGTTTTTCTGGCTTGTTTTAGATCAGCATAGAGTGAAACTGCAGCAGCAATCACTTATGTCACTCTTTTGGCCCATTTGGAGCTGAAATCAGATGCTCTTCAAATTCATGCCAGAGTGACCTGGGGAGTTCATGAGAAGAGTCCAGACTTACATATCTGCAGGCAGATAACTATTATCCTTGGCTGCCTGGGTGCCTTGGGGTTGTCACAGTCTGAGTTAAAACACTGCCAGTGGCTGGGGTATTCTCAGCAGAGTAGCTCAGCAGAGGGTTTCAAAGCAGAGAATTGTGTGCTGTTGAGACAATTTACAGCATCACTCTGGACACCAGTTTGCATGCCTGCACCTGCTTAGGGTTGGGTACAATATGACTCAACTGATCCAATTCCAGTGTGATACGATACTGTTTGTATCCCAGGATTTCAGGACAGAGGAAGAACAAGGCTGCAGCGATAAACTGAATTACAATGTAAAACTGCCTGTCAGATGTGCTGTAATTCCACACTGCAGACTGGTGAGAACCCTTGTGCTCAAAATTGTTTCCTTAAATTGTCAGGTGTAATGCTAGTGCCAGTTCAAGGAACCCTTGAGCAGGCAGCTGAAAGGGAGTTGTTTATG
Source organism: Hylia prasina (assembly GCA_013397195.1). Classification (NCBI taxonomy): domain Eukaryota; kingdom Metazoa; phylum Chordata; class Aves; order Passeriformes; family Sylviidae; genus Hylia; species Hylia prasina. The sequence goes on along the minus strand of VYXD01007104.1, from coordinate 143,734 downwards.
AAGGGAACTGCTACAGGAAAGTGTAAACTTCAGTGTGTTCCTTTAGGTCTTGCTCTGTCTGGGCACTGAGGACTGGGTTCCTGCTATGTGTTAGCTAGCTACAGTGAGTTGTTTTCCTGAAATCCAGTCTACAACATGCGTAGTAGCCATTTTAATCTCTTTACAGACCTCTACTGGTTCATCATGATAGTGAGTGCAAATGAGTCATTTTATTGATGCTATGCTTACCTTTACTCTGTGGAAAACCTCAGTGACTTGTAACAAGATATAACTGATATCATAGCCTTCCTGTCAACAGTTCCACTGACAGTGCAGATTGTATCAACAGAGTGAAGAAATACTGAGCTTCCAGCTTAAGCTTGCTTTGGCTGATAAACAGTAAATCACACCAGTAGCTGAGGGCTGTGCAGAGCCTCACATGCCCAGGGTAGGTGTCCTGGCAGCAGCTGAAGCAGGAGCTGTCACTTGCACTGTTACATCTACAGGGTCCTGAGTCTGACTGAGATTAACAGTTGCCAGATCGTGATTTCTGTCTCAGGAGCCACAGGTCTGCCATGCACTCGCTCTGCATTAAGTAATGCAAGAGGGACTTCAGTTTTTAATATCACTTTTCCTCACAGGAGCTGACCTTTCTCTGTTGAAAGCCTCAGCAGCCAGGCCAGGAGCTGCTGAGATCACTTGTGCCCCTGCCACTCACCACTGTTTTCGTACAGGTGTTCCTGGACCAGCTGCTGCTTTGCTGCAGTGACAGGAGCTGAGCTGGGCTTCTCTCTCACCTTGGTTTGTTTGTATTTGCAGAGATACAAGGCAGCAAGGCATCGTGCCACCACTGCCTGTTCCGAGGCTCCTTTGCATTCCCAGGGCTCCAGCTCCCAATTGCTGGATGATCCAAAACAGCCTCTTGCTACAACAGCACATACCAGCAAGATGAATGATGATCGTGGGATAGATAAGGAGGGCACAGAGCTGTCAGCCCTGGAAGAACAAACTTCAAGGTCTCTGGAGGGTAAGGGTGAGCTGGCCACCTCTAGGCCAGAGGGCAAGAGCCTGGCCAGTGTGACTGACGATGTGTGTGGTGTCATGGTTGTAGAAGAAGAAAGTCTACAGGAAGAGAACAAGTCCACTGCCAGTAGTGCCGACTGCCTGTTTCCTGAGGAGAGCCACACCCTAGGGGAGTCACTGGGACGTGAGGAAGAAGCCAACACAGCCAGGCAGAGGGCAGGCACAGACGACCACCAGGATCCAGGGAGTGGAGGAGGCTTAGCACAGGAGGCAGCAGACACAGGCCAGGAGGCAGCAGCAGAGCCTTCCTCCCTCGCCAAAGGTGAGACAGCTGGTCTCACCTCTGCTGGGTGCAGACGCTCTTCCAGGCGCAAACCCAGATAGAGTGGCCTTACAGGAGAGCCCTTTACATATGATATTTGCTGGAAATGTTTATTTTCTGAGTCTTTTAATAGAGCAAAACCTTCAACTTTACTGCTGTTTTTATTTTAAGAATAAATAAGCCTGGCTTTAGCGTGTCTAATACAGGATAGTGTTGCTTATTACTTGTACAGTTGGGATACAGCAGTTATGTGGAAAGACCGAGGCTTGGCTTGTTGAACCTGAAAGAAGATGGTGATGGGATTTCCATAGGGGACAAACTTCATTAAGTGATGGATGCAGACTTCTTTGTAGTTCCTCTCATTTCCTTTCCAGAGAAAATGTTTATCTCTTGGGAGACTCTGCTGAATTCTGCTTCTCAGAACACTTTCCTTTCTAAGACACACACTGTTGGACAAGCAGTCTTGGACAAGTTCTAAGCTAGGCAAGAACATGCACCTTGGTCCTTTGTTAATACCACAAGGCTTAATCCAATCTGTTCTCATAGTGGAGACTCTCAGGAACAAATTTTGTTTCAAACTGATTTTAATAAAACAGATTTCTTTTAAATAACCTCTTTAACTTTCAAAAAAACTCCTTTAACTCTACATAAGCAGAACAGTAAGACTTGCTTCAAAAGTGCTGGGTCTAGGACATACTGACAAGATCACAAGGTACAGACCAGACCTCTCGTGCCTTGTCAGAATGTACAGGGAGGGCTCTGTTCTCTGTTACTGACGTTGTGGTGGGGGCTAACCAGGTTGCTCTGCCTCTCTCCACACCTCAGTCCTCAATGGCAGCTGAAGGAGTGGGGCAGCTCCCAGTTACAATGGTCAGAAACATCACCCTGGTAGCTTGTCTTATCTGCTTGGAATGCAGTGGAAGTGTCCAGTGATCTGGAACCACGTGCCAATATTTTGTACATCACAGTTAATGTGACTAAGGGAGAAGCTGTAGCTTCAAGGCAGCAGCTGGCCTAGGCCCTCCCTCTCCAGGGCTGTCATCAGAGTTACACTTAGGGACAAGCCTGGAGTCAGGACAGCCCCTGCCAACGGTGCTTTCTGAGGGAAGAGGGTACAGCCATAATACTCATTGCTTGGATTTCAGGAAAAGAGCAGAGATAATTTTTCCACTTTGTGAAGAGGGCCAATCTACGTGCATGGCCTCAGGTTTCCTACAACCAGCTTTACCCAAGTGTGAGTGCCGGGCTCATGTTGGGGAGCAGAAAGAACCAGCTCTCCTACACCCACCCTTGTGCTTCTGCACCTGTCTCACAGCTAAAGGAAAACAACATGGAGATGAATGGGAGGATACAAACACAGAAAGGAACAAGTAACATACACGAGGCACCTCTGCTATTCAAGTTTTACAATAAATTGGTGACCAGTAACTGTCCCCTAAACGACACCAGCTGAGAGTGTGTGGTCAGACTCTAGGCAGGAGGCTGGGATCCCTGCACATCAGCTCCCGTGTTCAGCTGCTTGCTCTGCTGCTGGAACTCCAGCCGGGTCTGACGGTTGGACTCCAGCAGTTCCTTCAAGCAGATGTGTAGGTGATCATTCTTCTCCTCCAGGTGATCCAAGCAGGAGTTGATCTGGTCCAGCATGGAGTTTATTGCTGCATATTCTAAAAGCAAGGGAAATGAGAGACTGAACAATGTAAGTAAATTGTCACTGCAGTCAGAGCAGGCACCAAGAGCTCTGCCAAAACATGCCCACAGCATTTTGGCCGTGCCTTAACTTGCTTCTGGGGGGTGAAGTGAAATGCAACTGAAAGCTGCATGTCCTCTGTTCCCTGATCAAATTAGGCCAATGGGAAGCTGGAACACTGGTAACAAGATCTAAGGCAAGGTACCTGGGCAGTCCAAACCAATTGTGGGCACGTGAGAGTCTGAGATCTCACACACAAACAGCCAACCACAGGCTGGGCGCTGACTGCAGCAGTACCAGATAAATCCCAAAGACAAGCCAGCCTTTTTAGCTGCTTTGGAATTGTCTTTCCTGATAGTAGAGGGATTTTGTCCGCATGTCACAGTGTTTATTTTCTGTGAATTATCTGGATAAGGCTTCCAAGGTGGGATGTGCTGGGCTCAGGCCTGGCTGGAGTCAGGCTGCCATAACAGTGCAGCCAGCATGGCTGTGGCAGGAAGAGGGGATGAGCCCAAAGCTGCTGGTAGTTGGCACCATTATGTCCACAGGAAGGTAAGTGTTGGGCACTGAGTTCAGCCACAGGATTTTCATGCTCTATTAAAGCTTTGGGTACTTCAGATTAAACATAGACTCACTGCAGATGATCCTGGCAGTTGATTCTCTAGGTACAGTTTCTTATTCACAGCATTGTTTCAAGTGAAGCAGTTTGCCTCAGTACAGTGGCATTTCACAGTGGTGTGTGTTAGCACTGTTACTCAGTTGAAGAATGCTGTGCTACTGCAACACTTGCTTTTGGATTGCTCCAAGCAATATTCACACAGTCCTGAAGAATAACAAAAACCCAAACAGAGAAAACTGGCAAGACAAACTGCTGAGGTTACTCAGGACCCTGGGGGGCTGCAGGAGACCCCAGATGGAGCCAGTCCCATGAACCTTTCTGAAGCCACACAGCTGGGTGAGTGCAGGGAGGCAGAGGTGCAGCTGTGACCTGTGGGCTGTTTGTGAGGACTGTCCCTGCAGGTCAGGGCAGGATGCCTGTGTGGGTGGGACAAGCCCACACCTCGGGCTGGCTCCTCTCCACCCAGCTCCTCTGAGCCCAGTGTGATACTCACAGTGCCTGCAACACTGGCCTGAGCTGAAGGATGTAGAGAGAGGAGGGAGGATGAGAATGTGCTGAAATCCCCCAGACATGCTCTGCCCCTCTCAGCTCCCCCTTTGTCAGAGTGTCCCCAGCACACCAGGTCCAGGCACTGCTATTTCCAGCAGCTTTAAAAGAACTGTGAATATTTAAACATTGAAGTAATTTGCATTATTAATAGCTAATAAGTTTCATTATGAAAAAATAATTATCCTCCTTTTCTTATAACCACTTTGGAGCCGTTCAGAGTGTTGCAGCCTTTAATTCTTTGGAGAATTGTATAAGGTTGGATTTGAGCTCATTAATAAAAGTTTGGCCTTGCAGGTATACACAGAGGTGGCATTACAAGTGAAAGCACTGATGATGCATTTAAAAATCAATCCCACAAACACATGCTTTCCAAAAAGGGGGCAGTTACCAGTATTTTTCAAGGTACATGAGTTACAGCTCTTCAATCTGATGCACCATATTCCAGGGAAATGGTGAGCAGATCCCAAGCAGACATGGTACCTACTTCTGACACAGAACATTCATCAACTTGGCAAGAAGTCTGTAATCACAGCAGAAGCTTAATTTTCTCAGTGCCTAAAACTCAAATGAAGGTTATATCATTTGTGCAGCTTCGGGAAATGAAAAAAAATTAACCATGTAAAAATAAGCTGTAAAAACCTTTTATTTGATTGCAAACTTGGTGAATTTTTGTGGAAACATAAACCACATCCCTACTGGAAACACTGAGCAGGAATATGGCAATTGCAATTAACTCCTCTACATTCTTACACGAATAGTTGACAAAAATCAGGTTTCCTACTTGAGATGAAGGAAGAGATCCACAGCCTCAGCTCCACTAGACCAGGAAATAATTGCAGCCCTTTATGACTAGCTACTGCACAAAAAGCCCAGTTAATTACAAGCTGAACAACCCAATTAATTAGGATGTAGATCCAATTTAGTGACTTTCTCCATCACATCCAGTGTGTCTCTCAGCTCGTAACAAAATGTGAAATGCAAATCACTGTGATGATGCAAAGCAGTCAATGTGCTTGAGGTGTTTCAGGGCAGAAATTGTCCTGTGACTGCAGCTAGATCCCAGACAATTCCTAAAATTACCGGTGTACGTCACAGCTGGAAGTTGAATGTTTTGGGAAACAACAGAAACCAACTCCACTATTTTCAACAGAAGAGTAACGAACTGCTTACTCTGAAATAATTCCAGTTTTAAGAGTGACCTCTATGTCCACATTAATGCTCTACTCACTTTCCCCATGGGCTGGTTCTAACCGGACAGGGCAGTATCAGAAACTTCATACCCAGGCACTGCAGAAATGCCCCGAAGTGGAATTTGCCAAGCTATCTGCATTAAACTCTTTTTCCATGCATGACTACTTCTCCCATATCTGCCCTGTGGTTTCGAAACCCGAACATCCTATTTCCTGACATCCGCACCCAGTACGCCAGCAAAGGCACAAAATAATAAATAAATAAATAAATAAATAAATACACCCCAAGGTAACACGTAGGAGCTCGGTGCCCCACGGCTGGGTGGGAATCAAACCCTGCAGCCCCTCAGCCCCACTGCCGTGCAGCGGGCGCACCGCTGGCGTCGGGCATGGCTCCCGGCAGAACATCTGGGCACACCTGAGTACATCTGGACACNGCCGGCGCTGCGGTGAACTCTGTGGTTAGCGTGGAGAGCGCGGGGCGTAGACGCTCGGGCGGGCGCGGGGAGCGGCGCTGGGCAGGGGGCGGCCTGGGGACCAGAGCCGCGTTCCTCGGTTCTCGGGGATTTTCCTCAAACGCGTGCCCAGCGCTAGGCTGTGTTCTTGCCATTTGCAAGTGTCCTCAGGTCCTCCCAGACTCCCCCGCTTAGCGGCCGCTATCAGCACTAAGCGCTTCTCTCCCAGTACAAGTGATGCTGTGTATGGATAAATCTGTGCGGGCCATCCCGTCCTAGCGAGGGCTTTGCTCCTGAACTCCCAACTCCGGCCCCGTCACCAGCTCTGCTTCGTCCACTAAGCGGCTTGAACCAGCCTCAGGTCACCTTCACACTCCTCTTCCCTAAAGCAACAAGCACAATTCACTTTGCCCTTCCCTGTCTTTGACTGGTATCAGCCGCACCTCAGTCACCTTGAGGAGATCTCATCGCTGTGTGGTGTTTTCATCCCCGGGAGAGAAGTCACTGGGATGAAAATAGTCCACAATTAGAGCATTGATTCAAGCAGTGCTCCTGAGATCAAGGACTCCATTATTAAGTGGGTATTTGGGACAAAGAAGAAAGAAAAGGTCATGTCCTCATTTAACATTGCAGCCACCTTTCCTTTCTGTGGGTGATAACCCTGCTGCACTGCAGAGTCGGGCTTGTGTTGCACCCCAAAAAGGGAAATTGAATATAAGTGTAAATAATGGATGTAGCCACATGTTAATAAAAGAGAGGATGACTCAGTGTGGAAATGTGCACTTGCACTGTGGGTATGTGCTGGTGAGAATCCACAGCTCCACCAGGCAGAGAACCACAGAATCCCAAAAGGGGTCAGGTTGTGAGGGGTCACAGTGGCCATCTGGTCTCACCCTCCTGCTCAAGCAGGGTCAACCCTGTGCACATGGCACAGGATTGTGTCCAGTTCCGGAATATCCCCACAGAGGAAGACTCCATACCCTCTCTGGGAAACCTGTTCAGGGCTTGGTCACTGCAAGGGCAAGTTTTTCCTCACGTTCAGGTGGAACTTTCTGTGCATCAGTTCCTGCCAGTTCCTCTTGTTCTATTGCTCAGCACCACGGCCTGATCCATTCTCTGCCCCCGCTCTGCAGAACAGGCCCAGCTCCCTCACCCTTTCAAATGATTATCTGATTCCCACTTTAGACTGGTGTGTTCTCAGATTTGATAATTACAGGGCAGCGTGTCCGCCCCTCGCGGGGTGTNCGGCGGGACGGGGAGGCAGCGGCGGCGGCCGCCTGATGCTGGGCGCTGCCTTCGCGCTGGGCGGCAGCGCCGGGCTGTGCCTGGCGGCGCGGCAGCGCCTGCGGGAGCACTCGGCCGCTGAGGTAACGCCGGGGGCGGCTGCCCCTGATCCCCGCCGTGCCCTCCCCGAGGCCTGCGGGGACCCCGCTGCGGCGGCAGCGAGCCCCCGGGGACAGAGGTTCCCCGAGGACCGAGCGGCTCCTTCTGCCCCGGTTTGAGTGAGGGAAGAGCTTAAAATGGTCTGGGAGGCCCCTGGCAGAGCATTCCTTGAGGAGCTGTAAGGAAAGGCTGTCAGGGCTTCCTGGGGTGTGGAGCCTTTTCTGTTGTTGCTTTTTCGCAGCACCCGCGCAGGGTTGTGTAAGCCAGTAAATTGTAAATGAGAAATAAAGCGGGGTGGCTGGATTTGTTCTCTGATGTGTGAGGAATGATTGGCACGGCCTGTCAGGCTGCTGAGATGTAGCAGCTTTGCTAAACATCCCGTCACTGATGTCCCGGTGGCCCTGGGCTCTCCCTGCCTTTGTCCCAGTTGTGCCCAGGTTGGTTTATCCCAGGAATGTGAACTTGGGCAGACACAAATGCAAACTCTGCTCTCCCCACCTTGTGGCCTCAATGGAGGCTGTTGTGGGGGAGGGATTGGCTTGTAAAGACTTTATTTGTGTTTATTTGAATACTACTGCAAATGGTTGTGGTTTTCTGTAGAATTCTGTTTTACAGAATAGAAACTATAAAGGGGTAAACTGTCTGGATTTAACTTACTTTTTTTCCTGACTCTGAATAGGAGTTTCCAGCACATGAAATAACTGTTTAGAGAAACAGGTTATTGGTCCCAATGAATGGTGAATATTTAAATATTTGATGCCATTTAAAGAAAGCATCTGATAGCCAAGATATGCTCATGATCAGATGTTGATACTGAATGTCAGTGACTATGACTTCATGACAGAAATGAGGGTGGAAGGAAGGTAGTGTTTATGTTTTTAGCAGAAAATGGAATCTTCTGTTCTCTTTCTTCCCCAGCTGCCTGCAGGGAGCCTGCAGCTCACTCTGTACCAGTATAAAACCTGTCCTTTCTGCAGCAAAGTCCGAGCTTTTCTTGATTATCATGGACTGCCCTATGAAATTGTGGAAGTGAACCCCATCATGAGGAAAGAGATTAAATTCTCTTCCTACAGAAAGGTGCCCATCCTGCTAGCCAATGCTGGGAGCCCTCTGGTAAGTCTCCCTAACATGGAGCCTCAGCATGTAGGGGAAAAGGTTTTGAAGAATTTCCTTTTCAATTTAAACAGCTTCTTTTAAAACGTGGTTTTAATCCTGTTTTTCAGCAATTGAATGACTCCTCGGTGATAATCAGTGCAATAAAGACCTATCTTGTTTCCAGGTAAGAAAACAGGATGAGGAGAGAAGAGTTGAATGCAGAGGACCAGGTTAAGTAGTGATTTGGAAGGCTCTGAGTGTGCCATAAGTCTTTGGTGACCTCAGGCTCTGAGTGACCTGAGCCTGGCTGTGATAATATGGGTGGTGCCTGTATATGTGGTGATGTATGTGATGTAAAGCAAAGCTTCTACCTTTCAGAAGTACTTTCTCATTTGTGAGATTCTGTTTGCACAAAACCTACTTAAACATGGACTAGTGTTAGTCCTGGAACTGAGCTTACAATTAGCCAGTTATAACATCTAGAGTGAAATGGCATTGTTGTGCCTATGGCCTGTCCTTTAGGTCTACTTGAGAATGGTAGGAAGTTTTATGCCTGCAGAAAGTTCTGACACAGACAAAAGTATGTGCACTAATAATAGTTATTTGCAAGTAGCTGTTCCAGTCT
>VYXD01007104.1:100494-134762 GCA_013397195.1 Hylia prasina | reverse complement strand
TTTTTTCCAAATAGAATCTGGAACATTGTGCACTTACTTTTAGAATAATACATTTTATAGTGTGTATCTTTCAATCTGTCCTTTGCTCTTGCTCCTTTTTTGTAGCAAGTGCTAACTGTGTTTCTTTTCACAGGAGGAATAGCTTAGAAGAAATCGTGTCCTTTTATCCACCTGTTAAAACAGTGACTGAGAAAGGCAAGGAGGTGCTTGAGTATGAGAATAAATACTGGCTCATGCTGGATGAGAAGGAGACAAAGAGAGTCTATCCTGTCAAAGAAGTGAGAGTGTAAGTGCTCTTCAGTTTCTGGGCTCTCCAATATGGTCACAGCCCCTTCCATGTGTACTCAGGGTTGATGTAGATGTAAAATCCCACTAGGGCTGACAAGTCTTATCACACCCCCGTTAGTGTTTTAAGCCTCATTAGTTGGTTTGCTGTATGTGTTAGATAATTCAAAACAAAGCTATTAGACAGCCTAGTTACCACCACTATGGTCACACAAGCCTTCAGCTGCCTCCAGTTTCCTTCTTGGCCTTTCCCTTGTGCCACAGGTGAATGCTATTGAGGGAGAGTTTCCCTTCCTTCTTTATTTCTTGTATTGGGCAGAGAATCTAATGCTCTATCTTAGTCTTAAATTCAGTTTGAGATTGGAGGAGCCTTGCCAAAGATAATGATGCTGAGTGCATTTTAGAGAGGTCACCAGAGTACCTGGGTAGGAGTGTTTGACCTTGGAAGGATCTCTGGCTAAGGCAACTGTGATCCTGCCTCCTGTAGCCCTTCTGTCTGTACCTCATTCACTGAAAACTTTCTTTTGACTGCTCGCAGGGAAGAAATGAAGTGGAGAAAATGGGCAGACGATTGGCTTGTTCACCTCATCTCCCCCAATGTTTACCGCACTCCCAAAGAAGCCTTGGCATCTTTTGATTACATTGTCCGTGAGGGGAAGTTTGGCACCTTGGAAGGTCTCTTTGCCAAATACGTGGGGGCTGTTGCCATGTTCTTCGTTAGCAAGAGGCTGAAGAAAAGGTTGGTATCACTAAGCACCAAGTACACAAGAGGAGAAATAGCTCCTCCTTAGCTGTGAACCCCAACTGTCAAAGGGCAGAACCTCAGAATTTTAAACTGAACAATTTAATCCTGTCTGAGTAACAAACTGTACTTCTTTAACTGGAGGTACTGAACCCCTCTACTCATCCACTATTTAATTACTGATTGCCCCTTCACTCTGAAATACTACCCTTACTTGCAAACCAAGACCAGCCCATAAGGTGAGAGGTGATGGAAGGTTAAAGAAAGAAACAAACTTGTGCCTTCAAACTGATTCTTCTCTTTATCCAGACACCAGCTTCGAGATGATGTCCGAGAAGATTTGTATGAAGCAGTTAACCAGTGGGTAAAAGCTGTTGGCAAAAATCGGCTGTTCATGGGTGGGAACCAGCCAAACCTTGCTGACCTGGTAAGGGCTTCATCCCTGCGGTTATTGTCAGGTGGATCACAAATTATCCTGCTGCTCATCTCTGTGAAATGGTTAATGCAAGTACAGGCAGAGAAGCCTTCTTACATGAGATACATTGTCCTTTGTGCAGTAAATACAGTTTCCACATGGTGGGGACTTCCCCATAATTGCACATAGATCCTGATCCTTCCTTACTGTTTCCTCATGGAAAAACATGCATATTCTTAATTGCCTTTCTGCCGTTCACTCTTCTTGCTAATCAGAAGGATGGATCAGATGGCAGGACAGGGGAAGAGCTGTACTGGCTTGGCTCTTGAGACACTTGTTGTACCCTAAGCCATTCTCCACTGCTCTTTCAGTGTTGTTCTGACCTCTCTGCTCTGCACAGGCTGTGTACGGGGTACTCCGGGTCATGGAAGGGCTGGAAGCCTTTGATGACATGATGGTCCACACCAATATTCAACCTTGGTACCAGCGCATGGAAGAAGTCATTCAAAAAACTGGAGTTGCAATCTGATGCCAGCTGCAGCTGCCTTCCTGAACTACTTGCATGGTGAAAACTTCAGAAGAAATGGCTTTTATTTTTAGAGTTGACTGGACACACCTAATGGACTAACATGTGAGCACAAAGACCACCCCGTTCAGAACATCAAATTGCTGTGAGAGAAGGGTCCAGCTGGATGTTTGTAGAAGAATGGGGACAGGGAAAAGAAAGGGATCTTGGTTGCTGCTGGGAAGGAGATGCTCTGAACTGAAGAATGCAGCAAAAAGGCTTCTTTCAGACAAGAGACTTCCTCAGAGCAGGTTACTGTAAAAGCAAGATGCTCTTGGCTGGTGTTATGGCTGTGTCACATGTGGTAGGCCTGACCAGCTTTTGCCTCAGGCTGTCTTCTGCTACTCATCCATGTCACCTGAAGTGTTCTCCTGACTGAGATGCTGGATACTGGTTTTTAAGTGACAATATTTCCTGCAATAGAATCTTGTAAACCTAGTGCTGAGGAAGCTGGAGGAATGTGCAGTGCTGGAGAAGGCACTGCAGTGAGGCAGCACAGCAGGAGGCTGCACTCGGCAGGGAGTCTGCTTTCACTCTTCCATGTAAACGGTTCTCTCAGGACTTGATTCGGTATGGTGTGCACGGATAAAGGCTGGCTTTATTCTGTCCCCTTTGTGAGATCTGACTCCTTACCTTACCTTACCCTTTACACCCAAAGAACATGGCCTACACTGAAATCACAAATGCAGAGCTGTTATTGGAAAGGCTTGTCTTGCATGAGATGTCTCTGGAATATCCCCGAAGATCAGTTTGTTCTTGTTTTGGGACAAGAAGGATTAAGAGCCAACTGCATGGCCAGGGGATCTCTAAATGTTTCTGTCATGCAAGAATAACAAAGGATTTGCTGATGTGGTGCTCAGATTAGGAGCTGTACCTGCAGCTAAGTCTTCTGAGCTGTGCTGGGTAGAATCATAGAGTGGTTTGGGTTGGAAGGGGCCTTAAAAACCATCTTGTTCTAACCCCTGCCAGGGCAGGGATACCTTCCATTAGACCAGGTTGCTCCAAGCCCTGTCCAACCCGACCTTGAACACTTATAGGGTTGGGGCAGCCACAGCTTCTCTGGGCAAGCTGTTTCAGCACCTCCCCATCCTCACAGGGAAGAATTTTTTTGTAACATCCCATGTAACCCTGCTCTCTCTCAGTGGGAAGCCACTGCCCCTTGTCAGAGTCTCTCTCTAGCTGCAGAAACAATATTTGCCATAGCAAGAGACAATGTAGGTTCAAATGTGAGTGATCCTCCACAGACCAAGACTTTAGTATCCTTAATTACCACCTTGATCAGGTTCTGTTTCCCTGGAAGAACAGGCAGGTTCAGGGAATCTGATTTCTTGTGATATTTCAGGTGCAGCTGAAGTTGCTCTGTAATACAACTGCTTCCTCAGTATATGTTCAGGGCAAGTACCTTTATTGGTTATAACAATGGTGGTGATAGAGGTTTTGGTTTTTTTCTGAATGGAGGACTAGTTATAAATTCAGTTATGATCTGACACTGAAAAAAAAATGTTTACAGTACATATGGCTGTGTGGCTGCTCTGACTTGTGTTTCTTTAAACTGTTTTGTACTGAAACTTGTGTTCCACAGTGTCAACAGGCTATGTTCTTTTAAAGAATTATATTGAGCATGCGTAAACAGTAGGTTGAAGAAACCCTTGATGATAATTTCAGCATCCACCTCAACCTGAGAGGGAGGAAGAGATTTTCATGTTAAATGAGGATCTGAAGCACCAAAGGCTCAGTGACTCCACATCTCCTTGCTGTGCTGTGCTACATGAATCAGTCCTCTCCAGATGAATATCTGTAACACTAACATGCCAATAATATTACATTAAATAAAGATTGTGTCAGGATTTTTTTATCACCTTTTATAGAGTCTTAGAATGTTAAGGGATTGGAATGGACCTTAAATGTCATCCACTCCCCTGCGACGGGCTGGGACACTTCCCACCAGATGAGGTGCTCAAGGCCTTATCCAGCCTGGCTTTGAGCACTGCCAGGGTTGGGGTATCCACAACCTCCCTGGGCAACTTGTGCCAGTGTCTCACCACCTTCACAGGGAATAATTTCTCCCTGATATCTAACTTAAATTTCCCCTCTTTCAATTTTCACCTTGTCCTATCACTGCAGTTCTTGATGAAGAGTCCCTCTCTGCCTTTCCTGTAGTCCCCCTTCAGATCCTGGAAGGTGCTCTGAGGTTTCCACACCACCTTTTTCTTTTCCAGGCTGAACAGCCCCAACTCTCTCAGCCTGTCTTCATAGGGCATGTGCTCCAGTCCCCTCATCAACTTCCAACTTTTCCACGTCCTTATGCTGAAGACGGCCAGAACTGCACATAGTTACAGTTAACAGTTTACAGTAAAAATGCCTGTGTACACAGTTCCGGTATCACCTTTAAGACGGTAAAACTCATTTCAAAGGCAACGCCAAGAAAAGTGACTTAACAATCCAGTTACTTCATTCTCTATTGACACCCCCCGCCCCATTTCTGTACGGACGAGCAGCCGTGCTGGGGGCTGCGCGGCCGGGGGTTCGCGGGGCCTCGGGGCGGCCGTTGGGCCTCTCGCGCCGGCCGCACGGAGCCGCGGGCGGTTACCGGGGGCGGTAACCGCCGCTCAGGGCCGTTCGAATCGCCCAATGGTGGAGCCGCGGACGACGCGGCGGCGGCGGCGGCCGGTGCCTTGCAGCCGTCCTTCTTGTCTCTGCTGCGGGCACCCTCCTCCGACCTCGACCCACGGCCGCCCCCGCCACCCCCCCCGNGGGGAGGGCAGGGCAGGGCAGGGCAGGGCGAGCCGGGGGTGGGGGGGCTCCCCTCACCGTGTGGGCGTCCCCTCGTCCTGTAGGGTGTCTCCCCGCGATTTGTGTGTCCCCTCACCGTGTGGGCGAGCCCCGGGAATTACTCCTTCCTCCCTGGCTTTCGGGCTCCTTCCTGCTGGGAGGCCGGCGGGAGCCATCGGGCTCGGAATAACGGCGCGGTGCGGGCGGGCGTTGGGAGCTGCCAGGCCCTGTCGGGCCTGCCCTGCCCTCAGAGCTGCGAGCAGCACCACGGCCCCCAGGCCGCGTCTCTGCCAGCCTGAGGTGGCCACAGATTCCATGGAAAACCTCCTGAGGTTGCAGGAGGAACTATAACTTACGCGTGAGCCTTGTTGCTAAGGGAGGCGCGGTGACAACGTTTGATTGTCACTCGTGGTGATTCCAAAGCTCTGTCAGTGCTGCGCCCGGGCGGACGTAAGATCGCCCTTGGAAAAAAGGTGATCAAAACCCCAGCAGTGTTTGGAGTTGTTCATAGCTGGAAGCTGGGGAATCTTGTTCCTTCAGAAAGCTGTGTCTTCCTCTTCCTGAATTAAAGGAAGTGCTACTGTGTTCCTTAAAAACTGCAGCTAGAATTTGGAAGTTTGTAAGTGAATAGTGCCATCATGTAATTGTATAAAATATTTCCACTGTTCAAAACAATTTCCATTGTCAGTATGTTAGGAGTTATAGTCTCTGTCCTTCTGTCATCCTGTGCTTTACAGAGGAAGCTAGGGCACACCAACTTTTGTCATTTGGGTTCATGCACTTGATGTGTTTGAGCCTTGGTATTCCCTTAAATCAAAAGGAAGAGGATGTTCAGAAATTGGCACCTTTTCCTCTTAATCATTTTGTTATTTCTGTATCAGGTGTGTCGCATCTGTCAATGAAGAAACTACCTCTTCCCCCAAGACTGTGTCCAGAAAAGTCAAAAGCTTGAAAGTAACTGTAAGTAACTTTACCTCAGCTGACAATATCCTTTCTGCCAGGATCAAATTAGTGCTGCTGGTGGCTTTGTGTAAGATTTGCAATTGCATTATGCATTTACATCAACTGAGGCATCAAGCTCCAAGAGGATGACTTGAACCTTGTGTCTCTAGGCTTTTCTATGTTGTGTCAGGTTATGTTTATGTGTTGCTGTGGAGATAAAGAAATGCTGTGATGCAATGGCTTTTAAGGATTTATGCTTTAAAAAGACACTCAAAGTTAAGCACATGTGAAGGAACATACAGGTTCAGGGTTCTAGGATGGAGTGGCCTGATGACTTCCTGATTGTTTTTCTTAGCTGTTAAATTAATTCTCCTCTTCTCCCTGTGTCATATTTCTCTTTGTAATCAGATTTTGTTGGTTATAGGAACCCTTGATTTGCTCACTTGCTTTAAGACTCTGAACTCCAATGATTCTTGCAGACACCTGCTATCAATCCAGCTGCGTTTGATCTTCAATAACCAGGGTAAAAGCAGAAAATACTGGAAGCAGAGGAATTGTTTGTGTTAATCCTGGCTTTACAGAAGATAGTGTACAGTTCAAAATGGCAGATGCTGCTGATAAAAAGCTCAAATGTGAACCAAGGCTGGCCACTGTTCCTCTCTGAACACTGAAGGAAATGTTGTTATTTCCAGTTTCCCTGTTCACAGGTTTCCCTTCATTGTATTTCCCTTTCCCATTTGTGGGAGAAGAGCCATGAAGAACCGTTCCTCATCTCCCCCTTTGCACGTCCATGTGGATGAAAACACCCCTGTCCATGTCCATATTAAAAAGGGGCAGAAAACCACACCTGCAAAATGCCAGGTAGGAACGTGTACCTGGTTGGTTGTAAGGGCTGCAAGGAGGAAGTTGAATGGCCTTAGAACCATCACAAAATCTTCCAGGTCTGTTGTATTGTTGTGTTAGAACTATGAGACTTCATTTCATACTCAGTGGTGAATTTGCAGTGACATATTTGCTATGTTGATTTGTTGAAATATGATTGTGGTATGATAGAGGATTGCTTTTCATGTTCATGTGAGAAATGTTGCTTCCAATGTGATACCATTTGGAGGATTTTTTCCCTTTTATTTCTTGGATCTGTGTCCTGATAATGTTTTCTATTTGGCTTTATATCTGTTTTTGGAGGGAAGCTTTGAGGAGAGGTAGTACTTAGGCATTTCAAGTATCTTGATTGTTTTAAAATATGTTTAGAAAAAGAATCTTGATTCAGATCATCTTTTGGCATTAAGGACGTTCTCTGTCCACTGAGGTCTGCAGCAAAGATCTCTTCCCAGCCTTATCCACCGGAGGCACAAGGCAAAGCTGAAGCTGAGGTTCTAGTTATTCTATATCCTCTTTTGTTGCTGGATATTTATGGAAAGTTGTTCTAAAAAGTTGATGGAAGTTGCTATCTCATTCTCCTGTTCTAAGTCTTCTATTAATTCTGTGTTTGTTGCTAGTGGCAAATTTCATAATGGGATGGAATGACAGTGAAAAAAATGAGTCCTATTAATTAATTGCCAGTAGGGAATGTTTACAGCATCTGATTTTTCTCTAAGGTTAGAATTGTGCAAAAACACTTTTAACTCTCCTTCTGTTAGAACAGCTCAAGTTCAATACAAATAAATGTGGATCTTCTAGTTGACTGCAGAGTAGGGAAAACACTTCCAGGGCTTTCCAAAATCATTCACAGTGTCAAATAATATAGCTGCTTTTTTGTGAGGTGAATCTGGGATGGAGAAGGGATCTCGCAGGAATCTGTCTGGTCCTACATCCAGCCATCCTATCAGCTGAGTGTGCAAAAACCTTTCCTTCTGGCTGGTGTCAGCTTCCTTTGGTGGCTGCTACCTCACCTCACCTGATGCATCCTGTGAACACTACTCATAGTTCCATATGAATGATCTTTCATTTGGTTTTGCAACACTAGAAGTTGCAAATGGTTCTTTAAGGGTCTGTGATTTATTTTATTTTCTCTTTCTTTAGCAAAAACAGAAACAGAAATCAAAAGGGGATGGTGTGCGAGCTGTGCGGGTGAAAACTAAGGCCCCTTGGATACCCCCAGGCAAAACAAGTACCCGTGATACCATCTTGAAGTGGGAGGTACAACTGGCTTTGCTCTTTCAAACAAACTTTGAGGTTTAGCCAAGGCTGAAGAGAGCAGTTGTGTAGTGAGAGAGTTGGGCTGATCTGAAAGAAGGCTGCTGTCACCTATCATCTATTTGAAGTGTCTTCTACAAATCCTTTTCACTTTTCAGTGTAGAAAAACTGAGAATTCATAAACAGCCTGTGGCCATGCCTTTCTGTCTCTAGAAGCCAGGCACATTTATTTGTTTCTTGCAATTTTACTAGTGCCCTTCAAGATCTCCTCTGGAGGCTCAACGATGGACTGCTGGTCTCAGTCTCTTCCAAAGCATGGAGCATTTGTGTAGCATTGCATCATATTTTCTTTCTCATGCTTGATAGTTTTACCTGTTGTATTCCTGGCACTTCCTAGATGAGGATTTGAGCTTTGATTAGTTTTTCTTCTTTTTTGTTGTACTCTTTCTGCATTCTTCACCTTTCCCAGATGGAAACGGAAGAGCTGTTTATAAATGTTTTCTTCTTTTCTAGCCTTGCTGCAGTGATGTGACCCAGTCTCTGCTTTTTGGCAAGGTTAGCTTTAGGATACTATTTATAATGTTATACTAAAAAAATGATACCCTTTATTCTCTGGCAGGAATCAGCTGAACGTCACGAAGCTGCACCTAATCCTGAGTGTGAAAGGATGCAGTCAGTGCTGCGCCTCAGTGACCTCTCCACAGATGATGATGCTGCCACTTGCTGCAAAATGAACCAATATGAAAAGAAGATAGATAACCTGATGAATATGGTGGGAACACTGAAGAAGGAGGTGAGGAGACAGTGGAAAGACCTGCTGACTGGGGCTTTGTAACTCCTTTGACAAGAGGAGGCTGGAGGCAGGGCTTGGTGCAATGGAAGGCTACCCAGGCTGTTGGTAGCTTGCTTGAAAATCAGTCTGAATTGTTTAGAATAGCTGAAGTATCCTGGTGAGAAATTCACTAAGCCACACTATGAAACATTTCAAAAAATTATTAATTTAATAAGGTATTGCTTTGCTTTAGCTTCCAAATAATCTGTCTCGCCCAAGCCCAAAATCTGAAAACTAATGACTCCAGAAAGTGAAAAATACAATGCATTGATGTTTTATTGTCAAAAAATCCCCTTATTCAATACGATTGTTTCTTCTGATTCAGTTTCAAAAACGTGCAGCCCAGTGATGTGTTTTCCATATAAATAGGCTCCTTTGTACTTGACACCAGTTTGAAAATACATGGGAGATGTTCCCAAGTCTCATAAGATGCATCACAGTGGGGGTAGACTGCATTTTTAACATTGAGTTAACACTCAGAGTACCAAATCTTGTATTATTGTTTTACTCAAGACTACATGAATGTCAAATCAGTGAACAAGAATAGGATTTGAGTCAAGTAGATTCTTACATCAAGCATTTTCCATTTTATTTATGCTACAAAATGTAATGGAATTATTTGCATGATTATAAAACAAAAATCAACTTTAGAACCACGTAATCATTAAGAATCACAGAATGAACTAGGTTGAAAAGACCTTTGAGATCATCTATGTCCAACCTATGACCTAACACCTCCTCATCAGGTAACACAGTTTCAGGCTATTTCCTGTCACTTGTCACCTGGGAGGAGATACTTCATTTTTTTTATACTTTCACGAAGTTAATTGACTGAATAGTTCATTTATTTGGGATGTGGATTCTATGTATCACTTCCAAAGCCCCTGGTTTAAATTTTTTTTATTCCAATATCTTCAGGTCAAGATGCAGAAAATGGAGGAACAGGAGGAGATGACAATGCGTCTCCTGGAGGAGCAGAAGGAAGAGCTCAATGAGGTCACACAAGAGCTGGTGCAAACAGAGAATGAGAACAGTCGGCTGCGGCGCAACATCGAGCGCATAAAGGAGGAGAAGGACCTGACTGTGTAAGAAAGCTTCACTTCTCACTTTTCCTGCCCTAGTGGTGCCCACAGGCACCTTCCTCCTTTATTGCTGACATGATTTGTGGTCATTGCTGCTGCTGAAGAACTGATGCACTTGGATTTTTTGGTCACCTTTTAGAAGGGGGCTCCAGTTTGCAATAGCTGCAGAGACGGGCTCTAGTGTGATTTTTGGAATGGAAAAAAAAACCTGCCTTGAGAGGAACCTGAGATCAGTTGGCTTGTCTGGAGGGTCAGCCTAGCTCTGCAATTAGTATTTTGATGATTAAGGGATTCTGCTTGAATTGTGATGATATTGATAGAACAATAAATTAATAAACATGGAGCTGAAAACTAGAGGAGAATTTTTGACCTTTATAAAAATCATACAGAGCCAGGAGTGACAGCCCCTGAGAGGACTGAACCGTGGGCTTTTTTTGTAGTGATCCTGAAGGTCTGCAAGGACATTTTTGCATCTGCTTTGTATCTAAAGAATTAGTGAAGTTTATGTCTCCAGGGGGGTCATTAGTGTTTTAGGACAGTTAGTTTTGTTTTTTCCTTAAGAAATATCACTTGGAAGTTAATACTGTGTATTCCTTTTTCAGAAAACTCTGAATGGTTCTGAGATTACAAGTGCTGGCTAAAAACATTGAGCTGCATATCTTGGTGTGCTTTTCTGTTTTCTGTTTGGCCATTTGGAGTCTTATTTCTGGTGTGGCATAAGTGCCCAGGAAAAGCACAGCATTGTGTTTTGGGTTTAGCAGTGTGTGCAGTTCTGGTGTAAGCCTGATTTGTCCCCTCTAGATTTCATAGCTGTGATCTTAGCAAGCTCCTGGTGTCTGTTTATTGTGTTTTCTCAAAACAGCTTCCACACTGAAAGAGGTTAAATCTTAAGTCGTTTTTGTTTAGAGCTTTTATCCTCTGATTTGGCCTTTTTGATGAATTTTAACCCAATAAACTCTATATCAATAGTGGCTAGTACAGCTCTCAAAGCTTCTTGTTTCTGTGATGGCTGAATTCCCCTTGCAGGCTAGAGAAGGAGTGCTTGCAGCAGGAGAAGGAATGTTTAATGACCAAGCTGAATGAAGCAGAAAGGGATGGAGCAGCAGCTGCCAGACAGATCCACGCCCTGAAAAATACCATTGGGAGACTCAATGTTGTAGGTGTCCCTTTTGTTCTTGCTTTTACTACGTTGTCCTGTTATATGGCTGTCTTTAAAAAGTAATGTTATAGTTGCTAATCCAGCAAAACCTAAGGAAGTGTGGAGGGAATTAACATTACTAAGGTGTTTGCTGGTTTGGCTTTTAAAGTGGGATATTTACTTCCAGTTACCTTCTGCACAGAAGTGAGCAATTATTTCCTTTTGTTTATGTTTTGTGGGTTTTGTTCAGGTTGATGTATTTTGTTTTTCTCATTCCTTTGTTTATTTTTGTTTCTTTATTTGTTTGTTTGTCATTTTCCCTTCAGGAGAAACACATGAGCAGCACAGATATAAATGCTCTAACAAGACAGAAGGAGCTTCTGCTCCAGAAATTGAGCACCTTTGAAGAAACAAACCGAACACTCCGAGAACTTCTTGCAGAGCAGCAGTGCCGGGAGGTGAGAACTGCTGTGTGTGGTTACAGGAGGCTGTAATCTTGTGGGCTGGAAGGGAGTTTTGAGTTTGAAATCTTTCAACTCTTTTTCCCAGCCCTGCAGCAGACCCTGTCAACCCATAAATGTTGGATAGTTTTTATTTGGGGTTTTTTTCTTTATCTCTGCCTAATTCATAGAGTAAGACTGGCTTTTCTGCTCTGAGGATGGTAGAGCCTCTAAGTCTTTGGCTGCATTAAAAGGTTCAGGCACTGCTGTGTTGCCTGTTGCTGTGTCCTCTGAATATGGCTGTATCTGCTGATCCAAATGCTGCTGCTGCACTTGGATTGCTGGAGTCTTGATATGGCCTTAGCTAATGGGAGCCTACAGATATCCAGCACTTTGATTTTGTAGGCTCTGAGGACAGCAACAGAGAAACTGGAAACAATTCGCTGCATGTACAGAACAATTCTCTATTGTTTGTAAGAGGAATAGAAAAATGAAATTTCTATTCTTTCTGTAGTTTATATTCCATTTCAGCAAAAGCAGGCTGATGGTAACAGTTACCTCAGCCACCAGTGAGGCTGGATAAAAGGTCTGAATTCTTCCACATGACTTTCCCTGAGTACTGGGAGAGTTCAGAATGATCTTACATTGCCACCATGCCTTTTTTTTTTTTTAATCTTTGACTGGGAAGTGGAAAAACTTTCTGAGATGGATATGTGAGATGTTTAGCAAATGTGACGTTTCTCTGTATCTTCTAAGAATTGCTGCTGCAACTGGGAGGAAATCGTTGATTTTCCCAGTTCCATTTAAAGAACTTGTATAAAATTGACTTTTTAGTTAATGATTTTTCTCATCATTTATTTTGTAGAAAGATGCCCAGAAGGTACTGGATCGGCAAGCAGTGCTGCTGAAAAGGCTGGCTGACTCAGATGCAGAGAACATGGTAAGCAAACCACAATCTCTCATGTCTTTAATGATAACAGCAGAAAGATCTAAAATGGCAAGCCCTTTTTTGTCTTATATTCTGCTGTCAAATCACACTAGTGCCTTTTAGATCAATAAAAAAAATATTTGAGCTTTTGTGATCATCAGGGCCACTACATTGCTCCTCTGTTAACAATCTGCATTTCAAAGTGGGTGGATTTTCATTGCCTTTGAAATGTGGGCGCTAATGGGGATAATTCTGTGTATTGGGCTCTGTCACTGAATGGATTACCTTGTGCCAGTTTTTGTTAATTTCCTTCTCTGTAAACTGAGACAAGAGTTCTTCTGGGCATGAGGATGCTGTTGTTGTGGATAGCAGACCACAGATGCCACAGATCAGGTGGTCTGGACAGGGAGGATCTTACACCTCTTGCCTTACTACCTGTCATCCTAAATGTGTTCCTGAATATCTGTGTGATGTTTGTTTTTCCAGCAACTTCAGATCAGGCTTCAGGGAAAAGAAAAGGAATTGGAGAGCCTCACAATTCAGATAGTGACAGAAAAGGTAATTTTGTTTTTCTGGTTTTCCCCTCTCTTTTCTACTTTCCAGTTCTGTAAAACCATAGGCAGTCCAGAAGATGAGGCTGTTTGCAGGCTGCTATTTTGAGAATCAGATGACTGGTTTGCTTATAAAACTAGGCAGATACCAACTCTCATGCTGTTGTGGGTTCTATATTTTGCTAATAAGACACCTGTCACAGGGATGGATAGGTAGAATTCTCTTTGCTTGGGCAATGGATTGCCATTCTGTTTAAGGTCCTGTTGGTTCCCAATGGCAAATTCCAATCTGTTCCTTAGTTGAGGAAGTGAAGGGGAAATGGAGTGGAAGAGATCAGATATGAAGGATATTTTGCCCTAGAACACCTTTCAGGCCACATGTGTCATAAAATAAACGGCTGCTCATTTGGTCCCTTTTTGTTGGACTAAAAGAGCTGTGAGGGTCCATCTGGAGGTGGCTGGAGATCATTCAGTGAAGAAATCTGAGATTACTGCTGCATATTATAAAGTGTTCCTTCTATTAACTTGTTGAGTAAAAGCATGTTTGTCTTGTTCCTGCTTATGTAGGAACAAGCAAAGAAAGCATATGAACTTGCCAAGGCTATGGAGACTATGAAAGCCCATTTACAAGCCCAGCTGCGGAGCAAAGAAGTTGAGAACAACCGTCTGGCCACACAGCTGCGGGTATGTCTGCACTGCTCCCTGGGGACTGTCTCTTCCTTTGCTCCCATGGACTGAATTCACTCACAAGGGGAGTAGCACAAGCTTCTTACAAAGTCTGGTTGACTGAAATATTGGCTGGTGATGTTTATGCCATTAACACACAGCATGATTTTCAGATTAAGTAAGAAAAGAGAAATCTTTTCGCTTTTGAGGCATGAGGCAAAATCTTAGCCTTAAGGTCTATGTGCATTAATTAGATTTTATTTTTCCTAAGCTAGTTACTCTGTAATTACTGAAAAGATTGCTTTGGTTTAGTCAAGCATCAAGACAAACCGAAACAATTTCATTTGTGTTTTTGGAAAAATACTGTGTCAGTTTGATCACCCTTGTTCATCTGTTCTACAGTATTAATGAGGAGAAAGTTCCCTTGGTTTATTTTGGTTAGAGTTTTATATTTAGCATATGTCGGGATGATGTTACAAGTAACATAAATGTGTTAATAGTTTAGAGGAGCTTTAATCTGTTCTAGTAAGAGCTGCATAAAGCAACATTATTATATGCAAACATTCCATCAATAAAAAGAATTTTTTCAGGTCGATCAAAAGACTGTTAAAACAGTATTTATTTTGGTCAGGAGAGAAATCAGTATTTTAGGAAGCAGCTTATGAAAGAAGAAAGGAAGACTCTTGGAAGAAAAGAAAGATGTCATGCTGCCATCTCTTTCAGCATTTAGACAGGATTGTGTAGGTGAAACCTGACAACAAATACCTCCAGGCTGAATGCTGGGGATTTGTGCCTGGTTCTCATCACCATTTCTAGGAAATTAGTTGCTGCTTTGGGTTTGCAGGTGAAATACAGGCATTAATCCATATGGTGGGTTTTGTTCCCCTGCAGAATGTGGAGATCAGTGAAGCTCAGCTTAAGGAAGAGCTGGAACTTGCTCTGGAACAGCAGAAAGACACAAAGATGAAGGGGGATGATGATAAAGAGGCCCTGAAGAAAGCGATCCGTGCACAGAAAGAGCGAGCAGAGCGGAGTGAGGAGTATGTGCAGAGACTGACTGCCCAGCTAGCAGAAAAGGTACCTGCTGAAACAGGAGAGGCCTAGTTTGAGGTCATGCTTTTAATTGTTGACTTCTGGTAGCAGCCCTGGGGAGAGTCTCTTCTTTTGAGTAATGAAATTTATTTCTGTCTTGATGCCATGGCCCATTTATGCCAAGTTAGAACAAATCCAGTTTGCTCAGCTGTCACTGTATTCATTGCGTGTCCTAAGTTAAGGGCATCTCTGTGTATTATCTGCATATCTCACACCAGTGATTATTTTGTCTTCTCCCTTTTTTCCTCTTGTGTTTCCCTTTTCTGACAGGAAAATACTATTGCTGAGATCCAGGCCAATCTTGAGTCCTGGAAGACTCGCTGCAGCAAAATAGTGAAGGAGAAGGATGACCTTGAACTGGAAGTCGTTACACTGAACAGGTTAGAGTAAAATCAATGCAGAGAAAGAAGCATGAGTGGGGATGAGTTCAAAGTTCAAGGATAATGTAATTGAATAATAGCATTGAAATGAATATTTTAATTGGATTGCTTGTAAATAACCAAGCAAAACCAGCACTGCCTAAGGGCTAGAACAGAATTTGAAGAGGTGGAGAGAGACATGTGACTTCTGCTGCTGACTTGCCACAGCAAAGGCAGACTCTTCAAAAGTTTGCTGAGCCTTAGAACTGTTCCTTTGCCATTTTGTAATGCTTTGAATTAAGATAATTTTTGGTTTGAGATCTTTTTGAATAACTGGAATGGAAGATATTAAAAGAGATAAGTAGTATAGTCGATCCCAAATTTGTTATGACGGTAAATAAATGTGTTAGTATTCACTGCAGTACAGTTGCTGCTGCAGGGAAAAGTAGGTGTGAGTTGAGAGAGGCATATCTTTATCCTGTGCATCTTTGAGACAATTCATTTGAGCACCAGGGGGACAACTCCAGTTAATTTCTAGGAGGTATAAAAAGATTGAAGTAGTCAAACAGTGAAACAGAGAGGTGTGCATATATGACTGGAGAAGGAAGATGAAAGGATAGGGAAAAAATGTTTCTAAAGTGTCACTGTTGGACACAAAACAAAGAAGCTTGACTCCAAGGTAGAAGAAAGATCAGAAGGCTTTATTTACAATTCATTCAGCCCTTTTATAACATGCTGTGCTAAAAAGGCAAATCATTAGTCCATAGAATCAACACTTCTCTCCAGTGGTGTAGTGACTTGCACTACTGCCTTATAACCTGTCGACCTGGGTTCGATTTCCTGGTCTACAAAGAAAGTAGCAAAAACAGCACCTGGGAGAGGTTTTGTTATGGGAAATGTAGACATGTTTATGAAGTTACAGAAAACTGTCCTTGAAAGATAAATTCTCCCAAGACTTCTCTTGGGAACATTCAGCGCTGCTATCAGGCTAAAATTTCTCAGATTCAGAAAATCAAGGCCACACTGAAGCTAGTTTTCAAAGGTTAAATCCTTTTCAAAGGTTAATCCCTCATCACTTAGGGATTAATTTTCTTTCTGGGTGGCAGCCGTATTGCAGACTTGATGGAACAACTGGCAAGGGTCCAGGAAAAGACACGGGGCGAACATGAAGCTATGGCAGATAAAGTGCAGCAAATGACTGGAGAGAACAATACTTTGAAGAGAGATAATGAAAAACTAAAGGTCAGTGATTCTAAGAATTTGAAGATCAAATGCTAGGAGGAAAAGGAGCAGGAATTATAACAACTTGCTTGGTCCCTGAGGACAGAGTCAAATTGGACCCATGCTCCTATAGAGTTTCAAACCTGTTCATATAACTGTGACAGAGCCAGTGTGCTGGGGGGAGACAGAGAGAACGTGTACATGCTGGGAGAACTGTATTTCTTCCGTGTTTTGGCTAGGAGCATCTCCAACTTCTGTTTTGTCTAGCTGGGATCTTAAATCTTGTCCTTACCTTTATGCTGCTGACCAGAGAACAAACAGCTGTTGTAGCTCATACAGAGAGAATGGTAACCTCCAGAACAAAAAAAAATTACTGGCATATTTCTCCTGTTGTCCTTTACCATGAGTGATCTTGTGGGTGACCTACATCTTTTTTTCCATCCGAAACCTCTGCTCTGCTGATGCAAATTTGGCAGTCCACTGAAGTCTGGGAATCTTTGGCAGCTTTGCATGGACAAAACTGTATTTTCTCAGTCTAGACAACATTAGACAGCTCACGTGGCAGGTACTTCCAGGGGCTCAATGGGAAATGTTTTCTTTTTTCAGTCTGCTCTGAGCTCAATGGAGGACAAGCTGAACCGAGCACAGATGGAATTGCAGCATCTCCAGAACTCTGTCAGGAGCTATGAAGGGTTGATTGAAACCTGCACAGCACAGGTGGGTCTCAGAACCTTCAGTCCTTCCATAAGGGTGTTTTCTCCTTCCACTGTGGCTTATTCTGTAATGCCTTAGCTATTGCCAACTGGAGCAGTTTTAATATCTCCAAGGCATTGCACAGATGTGTTGGAAACTATATATAACAGGTAAAGTCTGTGGTCTTTTTTTGAATGTCCAGGCACAGAAAGCCCGAAAGGAAGCAGATGACCTGGCAGCAAGACTGGAGAGATGTGAACAAGAGAACCAGACAATCAGGGATGAAATGAACAAGGAGCTTGAAGAGGTAACTATCCCTCTAAATACATGTTGTAGACATTTATGGATCTTAGTGTTCTGAATCTAGTGAAAAACAGCTGTGAATAGGAAATAAAAGGCTTATCTTGACTCTACCTTTTGCATCAGCTTTTTCTCAGGACTTGTTCAATACTTTTACAGAGTAAACATTTAGCAGCTTCTTTTTGACTATATGGCATTCTTCCAAGGTGTATAAATTATTTAGTGTGTCCTTTGGTGCAGAAATAATAGTTTAATACTATTAATAGTTTAATAGTTTAGAACAGTGGATTAGGTAGGTTATACCACTGTCTGATGTGGAACAGCTGACTTCAAAAGCAGAGCTTGTACTTCTAGAAAAAATTGAAGCCCACAATCCAAAATACTCATTCTTACACCATTCATAGGGAATGCCAGATCCTAAGTGAAAGCTTTTTGGAGTAGGAAAAGACCTTAGGCTTTGAACTCCAGCACTGGCCAAATATTCACACAGTGTCATCATGCTTGTGGACTAACAAAGCAGAATGGAAGTAGAGAAATTTTTTAGTCTTGATCTTACGAACATTTGAAAGTTCCTCACGGTCTCTTCTTTGATTACAGACTCGTGCGAAGTTGCAGAATCAGCTTGCTGATCTGGAGAAACTTCCCGAGATCCTGAAGTACACTGAGACACAGCTGGCAGAGTGCCATGAGCAGCTCATGTGTTATGAGAAGAAGAACACAGACCTGTGTGCCATGATTGCAGATCTCCGTCAGCTGGTAAGGGACTGGCAGAAAATGCCCCTACCAGTGCAAACCTCAACTCTGAAAGCAGAATGAATTTCTAATCACAGCAAGGTTCAAACTTCGTCTCTGTTCTCGTCTCTTTATGAAAAGATTAAACGTGCACTGCAAAATAAAAGTGTGTGCCATGTCTTTGTGCAAGAAGTTAGCGGCTTTGCTGGTAGCATTCCTTAATATTTGAAAGGTTTCACATCCTTTGGTGCAGAATCTTTCTGGGGCTTGTTAGCAGCTGTAGCAGCACTTGCTAATGCCAGCCCTTCCTTCTTTTACCTCCATCCTCTTGCCAGCTTTCCCTCCTGTATTTTTCTGCTGATGGTGCTGGCCCAACCGTTTTCTCACTCTGATTTCAGGTTGTTTTCCCAGTTTCTGTTTTTTTTGTTCCCAAAGACTGTGTAGATATTGCATGACAATTTCAGACAGGGATGACATCTACAGCTGTGCCTCAAGACAGGCACAAGATCTCTTTCTGACCACTTTAGTCTGCTTGGTTTGGAATTACAAACCTCCCTGGTGTTTCAGGCTCTGATGCTGTTGTGGGCTGCTGGCATGTTTGTGGCTGCTGTTCTTGTGTGTGTGCTTGGCTTGCAGGTGCTGCTCTACATGCAGGAATTTATGGGCCTGGCTTTTCCTCTGCAGTACAGATGAGTTTTCTTACACCTTCCCAGACTGTGACTGGAAGCATCAGCTAAATGGATGTTTAGTTATTTTCTATCCACTGTTCCCTTTCAGAAGCTCTCCAGAAGTTATAAATGGAACATACTTCCTTCTGAGAGCTGCAAATGTTTTAGGTGGTTGGACATGCGTGTGTAGTGACTACTCTGTGAAGTAATTAATTCCTGTAATTTTTAGATTGACCTCCAGGGGGACAAAATGGAGATGACAAGAGAGAGATATCAGTCTGCCCATGAGGAGAAAAAGCAACTCACCTTGAAGGTGGAGGAGCTAGAAAGGTTAGAAATACTAGGCTCTCTTGCTTTTTTAACCTTCCATTTCCATTGTTTTTACAGGGGATTGAAACAGCTTCAGTCTTGTTCGTGTTCCCCACATGCCTCCAGGATTCTGTGCATTTGCTTATCCCACAAGGTTCTCTAATCAGTAGCTGTCCACTGAGAGTTATATGCTTTTGCAGCAGCACCTGTTGTGAATGTTGTTAGACAGGATGATGGCTTAGACCGCAGAGAAACACTCGGGTTTCCTGGGTCTCAGCAAGAAACCAGCTCCTTGTCCAATCTAGCCTGGCAATTCTGAGGTTACTAGATATTACAGGATTTTTGACCTATGTTTATAAATTTGTTTTAGTGACAATGTCTCAGAAAATGCAGGTATATGGATACTCTGTAGGTCCTTCAATCTTTGAAATTTTGATTTGAGGACTGGAGAACAGTTTCTTGAGGCTCTCACTTTTCAAGGGGGAATAGACTCTTATTTCCAGAGGAGTCAGGACCTGACAGAAGTCAGAATGAAACACACTCCATTTAAAATGAATAGGTTTCCTTCCCTTATTGTCTTAAACTAGAAAACTAGAGTCCACGAGTGCCCAGAACATAGAATTCCTTCAGGTCATAGCAAAACGTGAGGAGTCCATCCACCAGTGTCAGCTGCGGCTGGA
This sequence comes from Hylia prasina, assembly GCA_013397195.1. Taxonomy (NCBI): domain Eukaryota; kingdom Metazoa; phylum Chordata; class Aves; order Passeriformes; family Sylviidae; genus Hylia; species Hylia prasina. The sequence continues at coordinate 115,214 of VYXD01007104.1, read as the reverse complement.
GGAGAAGAGCCGTGAGTGCAGCTCCCTGGCACGGCAGCTGGAGATGGCCATTGAGGATGCCAAAAAACAAGTGAGTAATTTCTCATATTTGTGAATTCACCCAAAGCTACCCAGGCTGTGAAAGGGGAACAGTGAGAATGCTAAAAATACCATCCCAGCTTATGACCAAACCTATTAAAATCATAGTGTTCAGTGAAATACAAGTGATGTGCTGGTTCTGTTTGTCAGCGCTGTTGAAGAACTGAATTCAGTTTGCAACAAAGAAAAGCTGAGAAACAAGACTGAGCTGCTGCTTATGTAGGAGAATGTGTCAGTTAAACTTTAAAGGGCTTTTGTGGGCAATGGGTAGGCAAAAAAACATTCTTCCATAGACATCCCTTTAACAAAGTTGTTCTGTGCAGGTGGAACAAGCTCGAGAACGAGCAGTCTCCAGAGAGAGGGCAGCCCAGTCCAAGATGTTGGATTTGGAGACCCAACTGAGCAGGAATAAAACAGAGCTGAACCAGATGCATCGGAGCAAAGAGGATGTGAGTGACTTGTGGGGGATATTCTTGCTGTACTGCTGGGTGCCCTGGCAACAGTTGGATTCCATAAATCATCCTGTGGATGCGCTGCTGAAGTCATGCAGAGCTGTGCCTGAATGTGATGTGCTCCTGTGTATGTCCATGTATGTGTGACATAGGACATGTCTGCTGTGTCACCAATTCAGGAGTGTGTAGTAAGTGATAGGCAAGTGAGAGTACAATGATGTGAATGAACTTGGTGCAAAGTTGTGTGTAAGAAGAGAATCAGATTTTCCTTGTGTTCAAAGGAGATTTGCAGGTATCACAGACAGATTTCAACTTCATTTTGCCTATATCAGAGAGAGTGCGATTTCTCTTCTAGAGGAAAGGATTTCTTCTAGGAGTGGGAACCTTTTGTCATGTCCTATTTACCTGGCTTTCTTACTTTAGTTTTACTTGGAATTGTGTTGGCTGATGGATCAGGTCAAGTTGCTTTTCAGAAAACGGTGTGTTTAATTCCCCATAACTACAGCTAGTGTCTTTTAAAAGCCCAACTGATTAGCCACGTTGTCTCCTGCTTTTATCAGCGGGGTGCTGAATGGAGTCGGGAATGAGCAGAAATTATAAATATCACAGCACCATCTATGGTAATGTCATTGCCTGCTGTGCTAATTCTGGCTCTCCTCAGCACTTTGGGGGAAGAGTTGAACATGAACAGTGTGAATGTTGCTGCCTTTCAGCCTGCTTTGTGCTCCCCTGTGCAGGCAGAGCGCCGATACGAAAGCCGCCTGCAGGACCTGCGGGATCGCCTGGAGCAGTCGGAGAGCACCAACCGCAGCATGCAGAACTACGTCCAGTTCCTCAAGTCTTCCTACGACAATGTTTTTAGGGAAAGTGCTTTTCTGGGCTCCCCCAGCCACTCTCGCTCTCTTCTCTGAGGGCACTACTCTCCTTGCACCTTTTTTAAGCATACAAAAGGAGCTTTGTTTCAAAAGCCATATTGATAGAGAAAACTGGATGGCATTTCAGGGTCACTCTTGGGAGATTTTTTAATTGCAGAATGAGAAAATAAAATGATATTGGCATCTGATCAAAATGTGGGGTATCAGCAATACTGGTTTGGTGCTGGAGGTTGGTGTTACACCATAAACTGAGCCCCAAAATCAGGTGGTTTTACATATAATGGAAAAGATCCTTCCTTTTAGGTCATGATGGTTTCAGCTCTTAAAACCTGTCAGAAGTTTGTTGAGTGTGTTAATTTTTGTAAGTGCTCTCTTCGTGCTTCACTTCTCATTCAGTTTCTCTGGGGAGATCATGTGGGGGTTTTTGCCTGCAGGATTTTTTAAATAATTTTTTTATACTGTTGTTGTGATGCTGAAAATAACTGAGGTGCCTGGGCTCTACACTCTCAAGAGATAATCTCCTGCACAACCACAGTGTTTGTAACAATTTTATACCAGAAATTATGAGTTTGGTTTGGTTTTTTATACTTGTTTCTTATATACACCCTGATCCTTACCTTTATTTGTGAGTGTGATGCTAATACTGATTTACTACTCTTACCATGGTTTTCTGATCCTGAGTATAGCCACCCAGGACTGAGCCAAAACAATCTAAATTTGATGGAAAGCAGTGTCACTTCATTTGGGATCTTGGTGCAAATGCCATGTGAGTTCTGGGTGTGTGTGAAATCCTGACTTTGTCTTAAGCCAACTAAGGAGCAGCTGCAGATATACAATTTCTTCATCAATTTCCCCTGCACCTTCTGGAAAATCAGGTCTTTTGTGTGTTAAGTCTCTAAAGTCCATGTGCTCTCTAGTGTCCTTTTGTTTCTACTAAATGGTTTTTAGGGGGACAAAAATAAACCTTGTTTTTATTTTTCTCTCTTTTGTATCCAATTTATGTGCTATGTGATGTGGTTATTGGTATCATTTGTCATAAAAGTTTTCTAAACTAATCAATTTTTGAAAGATCTGTGACTGCACATGTTTAACACTTAAAAAATTCCACAAGTGCTGGGGGAGAAACCAATAAGCTATATTTTAATTGGTTATGGTGGGGATTTCCTCTTCAGGCGTTGTGCGTGTCAGAGTTTGGAAAAGCAAACACACCTCAGGGCTGTTAGTGCAGGCCACTGAATTCCAAACTGGTTCTGTGGTTCATGGGTGGAGCCTTCCCTCTGCTTCCGCGACCGGGGCTAAGCCGCGCAAGGCGGCTGCAGCCCTCCCTCTGCGAGGATACACAGAAACAAGCGGAAAATCGCTGCCGCTGGTTCCCGGCCCCGCGTCCTTGGAGCGCCGCTGCCGGGGGCGGGACTCGAACCTGCAGAGCCGGGCCAGGCCCCGCCCGTCCGCCAGGGGGCGGCCACCGGCCCTCCCGCCCGGCCCGAGGCGGATGCGGCCGTTGCGGGCCGGAAGGGGCGGGATGGGACCGGCCCGGCCGTGAGGGACCCCTGGGACCGCGGGGGACCCGCTGGGCCCGGGCAGGGTCGCCATGGAGTCGTGGGAGCTCCGCTTCGACACTCTGGAGGCCCTGCGCCTCTCCAGCAAGGGCCGGCTGAGCTACTGCAGCCGCTGGCAGGAGGATGAGGTGAGGGCTCGCCCCGGGAGCCGGCGCTGCCCGGTGGGAAACGCCGACCGCTCGTCTCGGTGACACTCAGGGCTTGAAATACCCCCAGACCGGGTCCAGGCTCGGGAGCGCGGGGTCAGGGAGCGGGGCTGGCCCGAGGGCGTTCAAATGTCCTGCAAAAGTAGGAGATTCCGGGAAAAAAGTGTTGGATAGACAGCAGGAAAAAGGGTTGAATGGGATACTGAGCTGCGGTGATAAAGCAGCTACTGACTGTGCAGATGTGCTCATGGTGTGTTAAAGTTTTATTGAATGTTAAGGCTGTGTTGCGTTCACAATTAAATGTTTTCTCTAAAGGCTGCCTTGGAAGGATGTGTGGCCCCCGTTGAGCTCTCCCCTTACTGCGGCTGGGTGCTGGACAGCCTTGGTGGGCAATTGGCCCAAGAAATCACACCCTCCGAGGCTTCACCGCCCAGACAATCCACGCCACTCCCAAAACGGGCATCTGCGGAGGAGATCCCGCCTGGCAGCCACCAGAGCTCTTCGCCACCTTCATCTACAGAGCCCAGTGAGACCAAGGTAGCTCTCTGATTATAATCCATATGTTTATGGAACAGCTGTGAGAAAAAAAAGTCCTAATTTGCTGCCATGACTTGTCGGATTAAGGCAGGTTTCTGCTCTGTTAATTTATGGGGAAAACATCTTTAGTTTTAATTTTTTTGTAGGATGAAGAGGTGATAAAATTAGCATTAACAAGATTTTTGTAGAAGAGTGTTTCACAGTAGACCCAAAGCAAGCTTTATTTTTCACCATAACTGAGGAAAATAGTTGGAGCTCTGTTGTGTTATGGATTAGCAGCACAGAATTCATCCATTTGGAGGGATAAGGTCACAGAGGAGAGTCAGGGCTGTTGTAAAAGTCCATGAGTAACCACACTGGGTTCTCTGGAGTCTTTGAGTGACTTACATGTATTCTGACTCTATTTTACGAGGCAGAAGAGTCAGAAGCTGGGCAATGAGCAGTTGAGTTTTGGAAGTAATCAAGCTGATGAAGCCACTTTCATGATTTCTCTCTGGAAAGAGAAGTGTCCATTGTTTTGTTCAATGATGACTTCACCACATGACAATGATACTGAGCAGCAAAGTTTTGTATCATCCTGCCTCTAGTGAGACCTAAAAATATATATTGTGAGGAAAAGACATTAATGAAGCGGCAAGATGTGATAAACTTCATAAGAGAGTCTCAATACTCCTCCTGAAGAATGATTCAAAGTGTAAACCTGTCTTGACTTCTTCCAATGTAACATCTTCCCTGACTGTTCAGAGGACATGAGGGGTTGTCTGGGCTTTCCAGGTGTCAGTTGGCCTTTGTCAATGTCCTTGAGAGTCTTGGTGTGTCTGCTCCCAGTTTTAGTGATGGGAAAAGTAATTATCCCAATCTCATAAATGTGCTGGAGGATACTCAGTATAGTGAGGTTGCACTGCTGGGGTACATAACTACTCTAGAAATGTGTATTTGTTGATTCTTTTGTCTGTTTCTTCACAATTAATAGTTTAGGAGACTTGCTTTATCTGTTTTCCTCCGTGAATTGCTGATCCTGTGTTTAGTCACTGATTTTGCTTTTATGATGATCATGCAGGAAAATGATCACATTAGTCTCCTGGAAATAAATCAAGAAGTTGTTCCAGCAGTTCTGTCATCTAAAGTTGCAAAAGTTGAAGGCTGCATCCGGATGTATGAAGAGATGCACAGGCTGAAAGCAAAGGTAAGAAAAAATGATTGAGGGGGTGTCTGTGAATCCAGGAGAGCTGCACAGTCAGAGGTAACAGTGCAAGGACAGCAAGTTATAAATGTTGGGCAGTTTAGTTTGTGTTTTCTTCTGTCCAGATTGTTCAGTGACTACCTCTGGTGCCCCTCTGTAATGCAGGAGAGGCTGAGACAGCGGCAGGAGGAGCAGGAGCAGATGGTGAGGGCAGCCTATGCCCAGGCCAGTGAGCAGCTGAAGCGCTTTGATGAGCTGAGGGAGCTAAAGAGGCATCAGGAATTCCAAGAGTTGCAAGAAGTAATGGAGAAGAGGTGAGATTACTTGTGGTACCATTAGAATTTTATAGCACTTAATCGAAGTGAGGATTAATTGCTGTTTCTGACAATTCTGTGCTAGTCACTTGTGATTGGAAATCTCACCTGCTGCTTGTTTTATGTTAACTATCCTGTTAGAGTTTGGCTGTCAGAGCAGATGTCTGGCTATTGAGGTTTCAGTGGTTAGAAAAAGACAATATTTGCGATAGCTAAAAGTTCCTTTAGCTTGTTTTAAGAACAACTTACTGTGTGTTGGTTTGTGTTTTGTCTCCTGAATGTCTTGAATACAGTTTTTCTGTCTTTATGTGTATTGTAGCTCAAAGGAGGCTCAGGGGCAGCAAGAGAAGTTGAAGGAAGAACACCGACATAGAGCAAAGGTTTGAGGCTCTTAAGAATTGTCTTTCATAGAAGACCATGACTGCTGGGTGGGAACTGGAAAGACCAATTGATTTATTTGTATTTCCATGACACTCTGAAGTGAGGATGGATTTTCTGGTGCTATCCTGGGCACCTGCTGCAGTGTGGAAATGCAGTAAAGGCAATTGTGTCATAGGAACGGGAAGACCCTGTAAAGCTAGACTCATTGGACCAGGAAGGAACTGTACAACTGGATTTACTGAAGTATTTTATGATTCTTATGTGTTTGTCTCCCCAGATATTGAACCTAAAATTGCGTGAGGCAGAGCAGCAGAGGCAACGCCAGGAAGAGCTGGAACGTTTGCGCAAGGAGGAGGGCCAGGAGAGGCTGCGTCGCCTTTATTCCATCCAGGAGGAGCTGCTGCAGCTGAACCAGCAGATTGATCCCAACTACAGGCACAAAGACTTGCCCAAAATTGATCTGTCTGCATACAGCAATCGTGGCAACCAGATCTGTGGACTGGTGTCAGGGCTCATCCGCACCACGAGCGAGGTACGGGCTCTGGAGTTGTTAACTTCGGCTGTCATTCCTTCATAAAGCTCCCTGTAGTTGTCTTCAAAGGCAGCTTGTCATGAGGCCCTTAAATAAGGTGTCACAGCAATGTTTTTAAATATTCATCCTATAAAGCACCCAATTTCAAAGGGGAATTCTTTCCTCTGGCGCTTCAGCTGTTCCCTTGAAAATGGCTTATCAAAATGCATGAGAACTTCTACAGCAGAAAGATTCAAATTAAATTGCTGCAAACTCTTGGTGCTGTAAAGTTCCCTCTGTGACAGTGGACTGGTTCATGAATTGTTAAATACTGAACATCTTAGGATTCTCCTCTGTTCATAAGCTTTTCTGCAGTAGCTGGCTCTCCTTGACCTTTTTTGTTTCTAGGGTGGATACAAATCTTAAAAGATAAAACACTAATAAGGCTAATCCTGTTTTCCAGCTTGTCACAGCTGGCTTTCAGCAGAGGGAGCTGTCAAGGCTTTGCCCTGAAGTTCACTTGCACTTGTCCAAGTGTATTCTTAATTTTTGTTGTGCAAGATCTTACGAGACTTAGTCATAGACTTACATTCTTTACAAATATTATGACCAATGTTATGTACAAATAAAGGAGATGGGGGTAAAATATGTAGTTAGCTCCCAGATTTTCTGAAGGCAAATGTTTCAAAGGCTGCTTGCTCTTGCTGTTGGCCCTCTGACACTGGAAGCAAAGGTTAATGCTGTGTTACCTCATGTTTCTTGGCAGAGAGGTTTCCCCACTCAAGCAGATGTGGCCAGCACTGAACGAGCCCTGCAGGAGATGCGAGGGTTGATATCCAGCATGCAGCAGGAAATAACTGCAGCTCTAGAAGAAAAAAAGAGGAAAGATGAAGAGGAAAAGAAACAAAAGCAGAAGGAGTTAGAGAAAAAAGAGCAGATGAAGAGTCAGACTCCTGCCCCTGCACAGCAGTCAGGGGGAAAGCAGCAGAAGGAAGGTTGGCTAGGCTTCTTTAAAAATCTTTTTTATTCCTTTGCCTTGCATTTTTTAAATGAGTTTTCTCACTAGAGGCTTAGGTCTTTCTTAGTTATCATCTTTTTTTTTTTTTTTTTTATAACAGGACTTCAAGTTAAAACAGAAGAAAGTATCATGCAGTGGTACCAGCAGCTTCAAGATGCTGCTGAGCAATGTGTTGCTGCTTTCAGTGAAATTGGAAACTGCAAAGGCAACACTGAGGTAAGAACAAATTATTAATACTGTTGAAGAGGGATTATCTTAATTTCTAGGGTAAGGAGAATACCTTCCATTTAAAAAAAATTTAAACTCTGTTGTAGCAGCCTCTGTTACCACTTTGCTCATCCAAATGTTACAGATATCTACTTGTTTGGAAAGGATTTTAAAGTTGCTTGTTTGTTTGTTTTTCAGGTGAAGAAGATAAAAACAAACTTGCAGAAAGCAGCTACAATCCCTGTGAGCCAGATCTCTAGCATATCAGGTCAGGAAAACACCAAACGCTCAATCCCACTGAAATTCCTTTTGCTTTAAAGATTTTATCAGGGCACAAGCATATCAAGTGTCCCTGTAATTATCCCTACAGCAGAAGGCTGACCTGCACACAGCCTATCTGTGCAGTAGGGTTTGCTGGTGTTCTGAAGGCCTGTTGCTTCCCTCAGAGGCATCTTTCTTCATGAGGATTAAGTTTGGTTAATCAGATGGAGCAAGGGTGCCCTTTGGGATGTGAGTCTGGTGTTCATGAGCTTGATGTGATGTGGGTAAGACTGATCTGCTGTTCCTTTATCTTCTGTTTCCATACATTCCTTATGTCTTTGCAGGCTCTAAGCTGAGAGAGGTGTTTGACAAGATCAATAACCTGCTGTCTGGGAAGCCTGTTCAGACTGAAGGGCAAACGGTGTCTGTGACTCAGCATCCACAGGGGCTGGAGTTTGTTTGTTACAAACTTGCAGAGAAGTTTGTGGTGAGGGAATCTCTTCTTTGGGGTGGCACAGGTAGCTCTAGGAGATGCTTTTGGACACTGAACTGTCTCTTCAGCTGTGAAGAACAAAATCATTGGGTGTTCAGTTTGCCTGTGTTAATGCAGTGAAAAAACTTAGTTTCTCTTTCCCTTCCAATCTGTATTTCATTTCTTCTAGGAGGAAAAACTCTTAAATCTTACATATTTTGAACTAGGAAGTTACAGTGTTGTGGAAAATTAGTTTGATAGTTGATTTATGGTGTATCACAAAACTGCATACAGGCTCAAACCTTGTGTCTTGGCAGAATTTGGGGGGCAAAAAATCCCAACACGAAGGCTCAAGAAGCAAACTGCAGTCCCTGCTTTGTTGTTAACACCTCTCAAGAAATTGAGTTTGCTTTTTGAAGTTTGCAGTATTTTTCTCTTGTCTTTATTTGCGGGATTAGGGCTGTTTGAAACTTCTATCCCTGCAGGAGCAAATGCATGCCCATGGAGTAAAACTGTGACTGATTTGTAAACATTTGAAAGTGGTTGTTTGGGTTGAGAATATCTGTGCAGTGTGCCCTTTGAGCCTGTGTTTGCTAATCCCATTTTTCCATCCTGAGCCAGAGTTTATTGTCATCCTCTGTGGGAGCTGAGGATATGCAGCTTCATCAGCTTTTCTATCCTTGGCTTCACAGACATGGAGACGTTTGGATCCTTAGTAAAGGCTAACTACAAAAATGAGGATTTTTTTTTTTTTTTCCTGAGAAATGACTTGAAGTAGTGGTGGCTGACTTTCCTTTTCCACCCTCCAGAAACATGGGGAAGGAGAAGTATCTTTTCACCATGATTCAGCTTTCCCAATTGCTGTGGTGCTCTCAGGAATCTGGGAATTACACCCTCGAGTTGGAGACATCTTTTTATCTCATCTGCACAAAAAGTGCCCATATTCTGTGCCATTTTACCCTGCTCGGAAAGAAGGGACTTCTATGGAAGAGTATCAGAGGTAAATCTATTACTGGAGTTTTTCTACATGAACCCTGCAAGGGTGTTGTGAGTGAGCTCCACTTTCCCCCATCCCTGAGCACATAGGTGTTGACTCTGGAGGTTCACTCACAAGTGTGTAAAAAGCATCTTGTTCCAACCCCTGCCATGGCAGGGACACCTTCCTTTAGAGCTCAGAGCCCCATCCAATCAGTCCTTGAACATTTTCTTGGATGGGGCAGCCACAGCTTCTCTGTGACCTGTTCCAGTGCCTCATAAATGGTGGAAGAGATGATCCAGAGGGCTTTGCAATAATTCTTGCATGTTTTTGAAAAATCCCTATTCTCAGTAGAGTTGACTTCAGGTAGGCTGAGGAGCTGCAGGGACTCGAGTGAATGTGTTTTGCTGTACTGAAACTAGAATGTTTTCTCATGCTAAGGATGCTTGGATATGAAGTTCATGATTCTAAAGTGGAAGAACAAGATCATTTTCTTAAAAGAATGTCAGGAATGATTCGCCTCTATGCTGCCATCATTCAGCTCCGGTGGCCTTACGGAAACAAACAAGGGGTACGTGTGTGGCTTTTATTAGAACCTTGTTACTATTCCAGGTGTCCATTAAATGTATTGGAAGCTTGTTTTGTAGTTGAGATGTGCTGAATTTAAACTAGCTCATGATATATTTGAAGGAAAATGGTTATAACCATGATGAACAAAGCAATGCCAAGTAATTAATGGTGTGGATTTTTACTTTATGTCTTCAGAATGATCAAGTTTTATAAAGAAGAAAGTCAATCAGAAAGCTGTCTGTTTTGATAGCTGTGATTTACAAGTCATAAAGCAAGTGCTGAGTAGCTTCTTCATTGCTTTGTAGGCACATCCTCATGGTCTGAGCTATGGATGGCGCTGGCTTGCGCAGATGTTGAATCTGGAGCCTCTGGCAGATGTGACAGCTATGCTGCTTTTGGATTTCCTGGAAGTAAGTGGTGTGGATAACTGTTAGTGGTTAAATGTCACCAGTTTAGATCCCTTTTGAGTTCTGAAGGGATTGCTGAGGTGAGATTCACAGCAGATTTTTTTAACTTGTTCGTATTCCTTCAGAAAGGAACGTGAATGTTTCCACGTTCTTGCAAATATAGCTTTGGAGCTGAATGATTTCAAAACTGAAATTTGTATAAACAGAAATTCTGTTGTTGTATTTGATTCTGTTTAAGGTTTCTGGTATTTTAAAAACAGTTGTATGGTCTTATAAAAGGTCTGTTCTGAGCACTTGGCAGTTCATACAGTGCAAGGAGGTCCTGTGGCTGTTCCAGCCAAATTAGTTCATAAAACAGGACAGGTTTTTCAGGCTGAAAAGATCAGAGCCTGATGAATATTAATCCTGTATCCTAAGATATAGGCCTGTGCTAAATAAGAGCCGAAGTTAAAGGCTGAAGTCAGGGGACACAAACCCTGTTGAACACAAGCAGCTTCTCTGCTCTTCAAATGCTTCTAAAGGACTGTAAAAGTACAGATGAGAAAGTGGGAAGTGAAATATCCCATGGGTGGTGAAGTCAGAGGAACATTTGTCCTGTAAGCTGTGTGGAGAAAGCTGATGAATCACTGCACACAGCAGTAGTCACAGTGGGGAAATGACCAGTGTGCCCCAGCAAATAGTGTTAGGGAAAAGAACTATTTTTAGAGGGAGACTGGGGTGAAATGAAGGATAACAATTTGTATCAGTGGCCACCACAGTGAACATGAAAAAAGGTAATTGTGGTGGCAGTAACAGCATTTAGAGGATTTGCTTGTTTTAGTGTAGGTGTGTTTCTTTAAATGCCTGAATAAAGCATTAAGTTGTTGATATGGAACAGGTACATTGCAGCTGTCATGCAAGTCTAAAACCCAGTTGTGTAACCTGCACTTGGTGCCTTTCTGTATCACAGGTGTGTGGCAATGCTCTGATGAAGCAGTATGGGATTCAGTTCTGGAAAACAATGTTCTTTATCCAGAAATCCTACATCCCAAGGTATGATATCTGGGGTTAGGAATGTTGGTGTTCGCTCTGAAATGACTCATCCATGTTTTCCAATCTCTGCTATCCACCCCCACACCCACTTGTGAATCAAACCCAACTTTCTAAATAGAGTTTGAAACGTGCTTTTGTTTCTGCAGAATTGAAGCTGTGACCAGCTCTGGCCAGATGGGCTGTTTGTCACGTTTGAAGAATTTTGTGCAGGTAAAGCAGTTTTAGGGGTCTTTTTTGTTCATTTAATTTTTAGGTGTTTTGGTTTGGTTTTTTTCTTTTCCCATCACTGAATATATGCATCATTTGAATAATGAAGGCTGGCACTGCTTGCTGCACACCTTATAATTCAGACCTCTCTCTATGATCTAACCCATCTTTTGTAACTTTTCAATTAGTGAATTACCTTAATGATAGTTATGATGTCAAACATCTCACTGCTTTCTTACCTCACATCTAATTTTTATCAATGAAAACGTATTTTGATTATAAAGGAAGATCATTGAGAGGAGATGTACAAGTTCAGGAGGATTCTGCTGAGTCATTTCTGTCACAGCTATTTCTTATCAGCAGTTGCTGGTTTTTAGCACTTGTCCTGATTAAATATATGGGGAAGTGACACTTTCAACTGCTCTCTGTCGTGTTTGCTTGGCATTGCATTCTGCATATTTTTTTAATGAAGCTTGCAAAACTGTAAAATACTTGATTGTTTAAATTAAATTGACTTAGATTATGATATTAAAATATGACTTTGAAGTTATATTTTCATTTCATAATTAATTCTGGTACATTTTATTAGGAGTGCTTTGAATGTATAGTAAAAGCCATCAGAATTCCTGAAGAGAGATGCCAAATTAAGATACACATTTATTTATCTTTATTATTTGTATTTCTCTCCATTAGAAATGTCTACAGGCAGAGGAAATTCCATTACCAAAGGGCATTCTGACACCTTCCTTTTGGAGAACATAAATCAGTCTGTATTTCCTTTCCCCTTAACATTTAATTCAGGATTTATTTGTTAGACTGAGAACCTAATCGTTGCATTTGATCTTTATAAGCTTTTGTATAATAAATTACTGAAACTTGAAGACTTTTCCTTCATAAGTTTATCATGTGGAAGGGAAGATGCTTTAAATCCATTGTCCTGATGGCTCCGGAGGTTAAGGATTCTTGGACTGAAAAATTGCACAGTGCTGTTCGGCTCATGGAAGTGAAAATACCTCACAGCTTTATGAACTCTTAACAGTGTAATCAGTCTCAAACCTACTGCTAGAATTTTATTTTTGTATTTCTTACATCTTTTGTAATTCAACTGTAAATATGCTGATGGACTTGTGTGTCTCAGCATCATCTAAAATCTGTGGTGAGGCTGGTAAAGGATGAGCAGTGCTGACATTTATCTCCCTTGGATGCAACTTCACTCCAGCAGGCAGGACTCTGGGTTGAAGGGAGGCAGACTCACTGCTCCAAAAGGTTTGTGGGGGAAAGAAGAGCTCTTGTAACAATCAAAATTCTGTGGGTTTTTTCTCTTGGAGAGAGACAGTCAAGAAAATCCACAGCTCCTTGATGAATACAGGAGCTGGGAAATCTGTTGGATTTACAGTGAGATGTCTTTGAACTGTTTTGGTGGCCTCTAAGATGAGAAAAATTTTCCTCTGAGTTCCACAAGGTAGTTAATTATTCTGGCAATATACTGTTGCAAGTTGAAACCGTTATTTTTACCAGACTGGGGTTTGTTTTTCCTAGAGGGATCATGGTTTGAAGCTGTAGAACATGGAGTTGAGGTCATATGAGAATATGAATTTGATTTTCTATATAGGTCTTGAGATTTCTGAGAAACAATTGTAACCTGTGCTTTGAAATTCAGGCCTGTAAAACCCCTGAAGTTGTCTTTAAATTGGTCTATACCCAAGTTAAATTTCTATCTGGCATATGCATTCTGTAAACTGACTCTGGAATACTTCAGACTACTGTTACCTTGTGATTGTTCTGGGAAATTGGAAATGTCCTCCTGGTGTCCTTTTTGCCAGATAACTCGGAAGCGGTGCAACTTTTATTAGTATACTTGAAAATGTACAAGGTTTCTTAATACTGAGTGGAGATGTTTTAATTATATATTGCATATCCATAACTATGATGGAGATTCACTTTGCCAAGACAGTAATTGGTCCTGCCTGTTAGAAACAATTGTCTGCCTGTGCCAAACCCAAGGAAGAATTTGATGTACTTGTGAAATACAATACTTCTCTTTTTTTGCTGACAGCTACTTGGGGTTTCTAACATTTGTGGGGTAAATAAAAGTATATATTTTTATAAAAAACCAAGATATCCTTTTCTGCCTTAATAAAGAGCATCCACATGCCTACTATTTCAAAAATACTAATAAGATTTTCTAAATGAATAATGTGTGTGCTTCGTAAGAATCAATATTTATTTTTAGATGTAGCTTGAGGTTGTGTCTGCTGCTTGAGCTGACTGTTTGACTTGTTTTTGTCATTTTAGCAGGTTTGGATGTTAGCCAGTTGGTGTTGTGAAGATGCAGTGCAAATAAGGTCATATGCATATATCCCTGGTGGTTTTACGTGTATGTTTATATCAAATATGACTAAGGAGAGCATTGCAGATGTGGAAAGACTGTGCCTTCAGGACAAGATGCATCAAAGTTGGTGTGAATCAGACTCCTGCTTGGAGACAGGAGTTCCAGGCAGTCCAAGGGATGCAATGTCACCATAAGTGCCTGTGCTTCCAATTAAGCACTTCACTCATATAAAGTGTTATTAATTCACAAAGCCATCAAACCCACTCACCACTTTGAGCCAATAACATTCTTGCTGCCATCCAGCCCTCTACTCTCTAATTATTTATTTTTTTTTTAGAGTGGAAAGTGTCTATTTTAAACATTGATTTAATGCTAAAGGCTCATTTTCCTTTGAATTTATGCATCAGCTTTTCAGAAATAGCTTTCCCTTGACAGGCACTCGCAGCTTTTTGATGTTGTGTCCTTGCCAGGCTTCTGGGTGACACTGCACAGTGCTTCAAGCAGCCATTCTTACCTATACATCTGGATATAAAATATATATATATATAGGAGGGGGTGTATTATACATATTTATAAATACATACCTATATAATGTAAAACTAACAGAGCTGCTGCTTTGAGCATGGCTGGATGCTGCACAGGTGACCTGTTCCCATCACTGAATTGCAGAACCTCGACTCCGAGACCCAAACTGACCCTGACTCCGGAGAAGGGGGCAGAGGCCCCTCTGCCGACCTCCCGCACGGACGTTTTACCCGATTCCCCCTCTAATGATGTGATTTTGCGGTGCCCGAGGCCGCTCCCCGCGGGGCACAAACGCCCTCCGCACCCTGCTCCCCCGCTCGGCTCTTTCCGGAACCGCTCGGTTTCTTCCGAAACCCTTCGGTCCTTTCCGGACCCTCTCCCTCGGTTTTTTTTCCGAGCCCCTCGGTCTCTACGGAACTGCTCGTCTCTTTCCGGATTCACTCGGGTCTCTCCGGATCCCCATCGTTCACCGGCGGAGCGCGGGTGGGCGTGGCCTCCCTTTTTTTTTTTCCGAAGTCCTTCGGCTCTTTCCGCCTGCCGGGCAGGGTTGCTCTGCGGCGCTGACGTCACCTCCGGCCGGACTATAAAACGGCGGGCGCGGGCGGCGCGCGCGGTCCGTGGCGGAGGGCGCGGAGCCGGCGGGAGGTCCTTGCGCACCCACAGACCCGGTGAGGGGA
>VYXD01007104.1:36283-100278 GCA_013397195.1 Hylia prasina | reverse complement strand
CGCGATCCGCGGCTGCAATCCCATTCAGCGCCCCGGGGAGGGACAGCCAGGTGGAAAATAACATCCCCAGCGGGTAACAGCCCCCGCCGTGCCCGCCCGTCCCTTCAGGGGTTCCACCCAGCATTTCCTGGGGAGAATTCCCGGGGGATGGAGCCTCCAGCGCTCCGCGGCGCCGGGAATCATTGCACAGCAATGGCTCCTGCGGCTGCCCAGCCCTGTCCAAGGTCAGGAGATGCGGCGAGGAGAAGGAAGGAGCGATGGAGGGGCCGGGGCAGCGGGGAGAGCCCCTCCCGCAGGGCCCGGGGGTCTCCGGCCGGGACGGACACGGGGGTGGCTCAGCGGAGCTGACAAACAGGGAGGCGTTTCAACGGAATCTCCCAAGCTCTGTTCCTTTCATATATGTGTTACTTGGTATCTAGGGCAAGATCTGCTGCTTCCTTTGTGAAAGAATCAGGATTTTTACCCTGCCCTGGTTGTTGTTTTGGTTTGGGGTTTTTTTGTTTGGTTGGGGGTTTATTTTGTAATTTAAAATAAATCAAAGTCAAACGTTTCTCAATTTTGTTGCCTCCATGCACTTCACATGGTTATAACAGTATAAATCTGCATTGCTGGGTCATAAACGTGTGCCAATAGGGCAACCATTTTCCCTGATATTGAAGGAAAACCAAGCAAATATTACTGTATATTTTTTCAGCAGGCTCATGTTAGCTGTTCAGGATTTTTTTGTAGCTGTTTTATCATAAACCAGGTTCGTGTTCCAGTCGAAAATGTACGTGACTCTTGAGCAGTCTTTCATACATATTTAAATAGGTTTTGAAGGGCAGTTGTCTGGAGATGGCGAATGAACATATCAGGGGGGAAAAAAAAGAAAAATCAGCCCAAAAAAAGCTAGCTCACTCAGCCTGAAATGGTTCTGTATCTTTCTGGAAAACAAATAATCCATTTTCTTTTGGCATTTTTGTTTTCAGCAAAGTGCCAGAAGATTCCAATGACTGTGTTCACCAAAAGGCCTTAGTCAGGGATTCAGATTTGTTCAAAACAAATTTAAAATATGCTGTTGGATTTTCATGCACTTATATACAACTAGCAGGGAGTTTTTCCTTAAAATATTCATTTGTCCTTATTTATGGATTGTGCAGAGAAAATAATGGACAAAAGGTTTAAAATGGGTTGCTTTCTGCTGCATTGTGTGCAGGATCTTTAACTGTAATAATGGAATTGTTAAGCTGTGGAAAATACTTGAACCAAGTTAACAGGTTACATTGTACACAAGAAGTCATTTATTTCCATTCTTGTTGAATTAAAAAGCCACAATATCCATATTGGTCAGACTGAAAGCAAAATTTTATTTAAAGAAACAGATTTAGATGGAATGCTTATATGAGATCTGCATAGTTCAGGAAGTTAAACATAATTCTGGTTGATTTTTTTAATAACAAAGATAGCAACAATAGCAAAAATGATGGTTACATTTACACATTTTAAGCATTTTTTGCACATTTTTCTCCTGCACAGCAGTAGGATAAGAGAGGCCTTAATTCTCTTGGTGGAGGGTGGTACCTCTTGGTGAGAAATTTGTATTTTACAACTATGACATTTACAACTAACCTTAGTAATTTAACACGAATAACTTGGTATCTTCGCTGCCTTTTTTTGTCTATTCAATGTATTTATGGGGTTGTAACTTTCAATCATCAATACATTGCTTTTTGGAGACAATTGATCACTTCCCCTTTATCGGAGGAACTAACACGTATTCCTCCCTTTTCTCCTCTGCTTGTTAGTGTAGTGTGGGAGTTTGTTTTTTCCATTTGTCCCTAGGGTGAGTGTAGGCAGCAGAAGAACGGGGTGGAGCAGGCTGCAGATGCCGTGGATGGAGATGGGGACTGCGAGGCCGGGCTGTGCTGCCGGGGCTGCCCGTGGATGCAGCAGAGGGGGAATGTGCCGGCTCCCTGCTGCCCCTGACACCGGTGAGGCAATGCCACAGACACCTCCGCTGCTCCCGCGGGCACAAAGGCACACACACACACGCTGCTGCAGTTTTCCGTGGAGGCATTGCAGCGTGGCCATGGGGTCGGGGAAGGCAAGGAAATTTTCAGCTGAAAATTCAGTGGATTGGACTCTCTTAACAGCTGCATCTCAAAAAAAAAAATGCCTTCTGTCGCAACTGCTACTTGTCCATTTCTTGTTGTGGCAATTGAAAGTCAACATTTTTGTAGATATTTACATTCCAAACTTTCTGGTTGAATTTGTGTCTTCAAATTAAGCTGTCACACTTGATTATGCTGTAGCAAGAACCATCATTTGCCAAGTCCAGATAACTTGCTTTACTTTCCATTTTGACCTTCAGATTATGGTAGTTTTTTGCTTTGTTTTGAACTAACTGGAAAGGTTAGTACCTACTGAATTAACTAAGTTTTGCTGTTGATATTGTAACCTTCTTTTTGCATGGGGGGGTCTGTAATTTTTAATAGCTTGGGTAACACTAACAGCAAATTGTTTCATGTGACAAGCAGAAGGAAAGTAATTAACACATACTGTGACAGAAAATTTCAGTCATATCCTTATACTGGTCATTAGTTGAATGTTATCTTGATTTCCCCCTCCCTTTTAGACTCTACATTCTTCCATCATGTTCTCATCGTTTCGTAAAGTCAAAGTCCAGGTATTTTTCTGTAATGCATGAAGTGCCTTTGTCACACTTGCCTGCCTTTATTGCAGTGACCTGTTTGTAACAAAAGCCACTAGTTTGAATTTATTCTGTACAGCAGGTACTTTATTTGCACTTAGTGTGAGTCTGATCTGCCTTTCCTTTAATACTTTCAAGTTGCCTGATTTCTGTCTGTGATGCATGATGTGTGAACATTTTATAGGAGTTATAGTTCAATATAATCAGGTTTTGATACTGATTAATTTTCCAAGAGGTTTTTATTTTAAAATGTACTTGAGCTGAATCTTTTTCTTTATAGCATCTGCAAATCAACCATGAGGAGATTTACGGTGTAGAACATTGTGCATTCAAAGTTGGCTTTGGTTCCTATTCATCCACTTCCACAAATTTATAATCCTTGAGTTGTGGTGTAACAGTGATGCTTTTGTTTCAGTGGTTATAAAATAAATAGCTTGTATGTATCAGTCTTCAGCTGGGGAGCACAAGCAACTGGATTTTATTTGGAAATGGTAATGATGTAAATGTTTATACTACAATTAAAATGATAATGAAAAGATAACAAATGGGGATGAAAAACTCTGGGGTTAATTATATAATCCTGCATTACCTGTAAACTCTGCATTTCTGCAATGCAGTCAAGGTAATTTGCTTTCTCAGGAGTCTCAGCAGAGTGCAGCCCTTGCCAGCCCTGGATAGTTTTGTCAAACGTCTGTGATGTTAAAGACAAAACCAATACAAAAAAGCCCTCTTCTATGTAAAGAGACCAAATTCAAATGGGCATTTCAACTGCTCTTGTTTAAACAGTGAAATAGAGATTTTAAGATTAAATGCCTAAAAATGAACAGGTTTTTTCTGTCTTCATATTTCAAAAGTGCATAGTTGCTCAAACCCTCTTGTCAGCCTAAATTGCCAGCTTTGCAACCACTTTGCAAACAATTTACATTTATTTTTTCTTCTAATGCGACAGTTTCTGTGTCCCTGCAATACCTGCCTAAATTTTGGGGCTGATTTGAATTTTACCTGCACTGTGGTTAGTCTGTAGAAGTCTACAGCATCAAGCAGAAACTTCAGCACATCTTGATTTATTTTTTTTTTTTTACTGCAGTGCTTGACTGATTTTTTCTGGCTTGGAATTTGTGGAGGTTTGGGGCTGTTAGTGACCTTCCTTAATAGCATATTTGGACACAGTGTTCTGCTGCATGTAGTCTAACCTTAAAATGTCTTTGTTTTGTACAGTTAAATTCAACAAGCCAAAGGCCGGGCATTAATTTTGTCCCAATAGTGTTTTAAATCTCTATGGTAGGATCTCTAGGAGTATCCTTTAGCTCCTTCTTTGTAACACAACATGCTCAGGCTCCCTTTGCAGGAGCCAGTTCTGTGCATGTTTTCAGAAGGATTATTTTGATTTTCCAGCAGTACAAGTACTAGTGGACTTCCCTAAACCAGGCAGTCATGGTGGTTTGTTGCTTCCCTGGTGTTTTGAGGGTGCTGTGAATGGGAGAAATGAAAGCTGGGAAAAAATGTGTGTTATTCTTTTTTTCTCTGTCCTTTTGAAGGTTATTTTCACATCCATTTTTTGCTTAAAGAAGAAAGATCAGCAATCTGTTCCTGTTCCCCAGGAGGGAGTAGCTGATACCAGTTAAATCTTCTTGAGACAAGATTGACGATGTGTGATGTTGATGAATATTAAAAAAAATGCATTGAGCTGTTCATGTGTGCACACTTGGGAAGCAGGGATGTCTTGGTAGGGAAAATATTTCTGTTGCAGGCTACTGCTGAGGTCATGTATGCTGAATATATGTAACACATCAGGACTTGTCTAAAGAGAAAATTATTTTACTTTTTAAGATCTTTCTGTACTGATATCTGTTTTTCAGGCAAAGAAGTTCAAATTTTTTTAGGCTTCATGTAATTGCTTTTAAAAATACACTAAAATCATCTGCCGAGCACTGAATGTATTTCACGTTTGTGCTTTTAAATCCCTGAAAAGATGTTTTGGTAAGGGAAATGCTGACAGCTCTGCTGTGTGGCACTGCTGTAATTCCTGTTGAACCCATCTTGATTCTGCTGTTCCCAAACTTGAATGGTGTTGCTGACATCATCGTTGTTGCACTGCGGTGTCTGTGAATACCTGCAGTTGTATATTTTAGTGTGCTATTATATATAATTTGTATTGACTGGGAAAGGCATAGATGGAACGATGAGAGTAACAAGTTTTTGTTGTTTTGGGTTTTTTCCCTTAATTTTCCTACTTCTTTTTGTTGGCTGGGTTTGTTTTTTTTTTTCCTTTTTAAATAACATCGCCAAAGCAGTGCAGTGTGAAGAAGCATTTCTGATTTTTTGAGTTGAGACATGAGCTGACCTAATGTCAGTCCTAGAGCATGGAAGGAGGAATGAAATGTCACCAGGACAGTCCAGATCTGCTGTCTGGGGCCTGGAAAGTTCCCTCAGCCCCGTCCTTATCACCCTGCACCGGCTGTGCCGGGTGGGGCCAGAGGAATGACACTGGTTATCTGGGGCCAGCCTGGCACAGTCACATCCCAGTGCTTTGCACCTTTAAAACACAAAGCACAACTTTCAGTTGGTGGAATTCACACAAGAAGTGCAGAGGTGTACCCTGGGTGTCTTCAAACAGTGTAGTTGAACCAAGAAGTTTTGGGAACTCCTTGGAGGGGTGCCTGGTATTGCAGGGAGTGCTGCAGTTGGAGGTGATAACATGGGAGGGAGGGAGACTGCATTGTTCTGCAGCATCCATGACTTTTGAGTTCTGAGCTCCCTGGTGGCTCTGGCAGCACAGACACTGCTGACGTCGGCTGGGGCTGCAGGAAGAACAGTCCATTATTGCTGCACTAAAGCACTTCTTTTACAATTGACTCGCTCCACTGTAGTTACAAAAGGAGCCTTTCTTTTAACCAGTTCCAGCAAAAAGAGGAGCCAGATTGCCTGGCTTGTGTGGTGAGAAGCAAACCAGCTCCAGGGTAAATTACAGAAGGTGTCTCATTTGGCTTTTAATATTGTAACAATGTTTGAAATTATAATTTAAATATTTCCCTAGATTAATCATGTAAATAATTAAGTAATTTTAAATGTTTTCAAATAACTTTGCAGAGGTTATTTTTAATATTGAAGTACAAGTTGAGTTGTATTGTACATGAATGAGTGTACTGGGTTCCAATGACTGACCAGGATTTAACTTTCTCCCAGCAATGCCAAAAACCAGAACCAGCAGAGGGGCTCCAGGCATGCAGTACATTAGACCAGCTGGCACTGTGTTATTCCAGAACACAATGCAGTTTAAAAGAAGTGTGGCTGGGATTCAAACACAGCATGACAGGATAGGAAAGGAAGTTTTTAGCAATAGCTTCCTTTCCTGGAGGAAAAAGGCTGTTTGAAAGAGTGCTGGAAAAAACAGCTGCTTTCTCAGGGAACCATATCTGTGCTTGGGCTTGAGTTGTGCTCAGGAGTTTGAGCTTTGAATACTCAGATACACTAATCAAGTGGAGATTTTTGGTAGCACTGCCAGGCAGAACCTGGGCTCTGTTTATGTAACACAGTCTGCACACACCAGGGTGGTTTTTTTTCCTTGCCCTCTTTTGACAGTAATGAGTGGAAGAAAAGGCAAAGCTGAATTTTCTTTCCTTCCTGCAAGTGCCGCAGTGCAGTTGGGGCTCAGAGTTCATGGGAGCAAGGAGTGCTGCTGGCACAGCTGTCCTCTGGAGGGTGGGGACCTTGGAAGGCTAGCTCAGGAATGTCTGGATTCATCCCCATGTGTTCCTTTCTATCAGATTGTCCTTTTACAAGTGCTTGGAAAACATAGCCCTGTAGATCACTTTCCAACCTGTGGAGTTTTCCATACAATTATGCAAGATACATGTCTAATTAAAGCATGCAGCTAACTAATGACTAAATAACAATTTAATATTTAATGGTGTATTTTAACTGATTGCCCATGCATTTTAGTCTGCAGTTTTAATCTGGGTTTCTTCCCTGCCTGATAGGATTGAGAGGTACCTTTAGCTTGGGGAGTGCAGAATTGATGGTAGAAAAGCATTGAGTGAGTGACACGTGTCAATACTTGTTCACAGACATTAATTGCAAAATTGTTTGGGCATAGAGTGTTTGTTGCAGCAGCCTCTTGATATGCAGTTAGTTGTTAAACAAGTGGTTAAATATTCAAACTTCAATGGTAACAGTAGTTCTACTTTTAAAATTTGTGCTACAGTTCTATTCTAGTGCCCAGATCTTTTACTGAAAATCAAATTGCTTTTTGAAAGTTTAGGAACTAAAAATTAAAGGCTGTCTCAATTTTAACAAAAAAGAGAAAAAGCAGATCAGTAGTCAGGTCTTTGTTGCCTGTGATAACAATATTAGGTTTTAGTACATAAAGCAATGTGGAAGGATTTTCAGTCAGAGCAAGATTATTGGTTAAGCAAAATGCTCCTTGACTTATTTGTCTAAGGCCAGATCCGTGAGGCTTTTTACTGGCTTTTGAAATGTTATATACAGAGTGGCAGGGTGGGTTTGTCACTTTTTTAATTGAGAGAACAAAGAAGAGATGCATCAGACAGAGACGTGGATCTATGTACATGTGTAAGTGCATATAGATAGATACATGTGGGCCACTTAAGTGTTGTTCAAAGAAGAGTAATATTTTTAGTTAAGTATTAAATATTTTAAATACAGCATTTTGAGATATTGTATGTTGTACAAGAAACATTTTTAGTCTGTATCTACACATATTTATGCACAAATGCACATTTTCAGCTGTTGTATTGGACACTTGCATGCTACAGTTTGAGATGACACAGATTTTATATAACTGCAGCAATATTTGTCCAAACCAAATAGGTGTTAAATGTCTTTGTAAATTTTTCTTTTCCACTTGTGGTTTTATTTATATGTAAGATATTTATATTTTATACACGTACCTGCACACACAGAGTAAGACTGTAAGTAAACCACGTGTGATTTAAAAAAAACAGCTTTTTTTCTGCATGCATCTCTTCCTGATCTACCAATGTTTTGTAAGACAAACATAATGGGGTTTTATTTTTGCTTTCAGAAAATGGATCCAAGTGGTGTGAAAGTGTTGGAAACGGCAGAAGACATCCAAGAAAGGCGTCAGCAAGTTTTGGACCGTTACCACAGGTTCAAGGAACTCTCTTCTCTAAGGCGCCAAAAACTTGAAGATTCCTATCGATTCCAGTTTTTCCAGCGTGATGCAGATGAGCTTGAAAAATGGATCCAAGAGAAACTGCAGATTGCATCTGATGAAAATTACAAAGACCCAAGCAATTTGCAGGCAAGTCCTCCTGCCACTTTATATTTCCTGTACTGTTAATTTTAGGGCGTTACAGGTCGGCTGGGATGGAACAAACACAGAAATGAAACTTGATCTGAGAGTGAAGAAAGATGGATGCAAATACCCATGACCTTGCAAAGTGCTCTTCAAAAAGCTGGCTTTATTGCTGATGTAATTGGAATATTTCTAATAATGGATTAGATGCTACATCAGCATAGAAGAAGTTGCTCAGTGTAATGTAGTGTAAAACCAACTTTGTTTAATCCTAGAATTTGTTGTATGCCTTAACTCGGTGAATAAATGTGAATTATCACTTATTGTTTCTTAAAAAAAAAAGAGATATTTGTAGAAAATAAGCTTGTGTGGGTAGAAGTAGCTGACAGGTTCTCAGGGGTTTGAACACTGTCATGTGCCAGAGCAAACACAAGAAAGAAATAACTAAAACTGGGATGTTTGAATTCCCCTGTTGATCTATACCACATGATGCAACTGATTTCAACTGTGCAGTTATATTATTTGTTTGTCAGTCTTGAATATGCATAAAATACACTTAAAAATCTTGCTGCTGGGGAATGTAGAGGAGTCCCTGCACCAAATCTCAGTTGCATTCTTTGATGTTTTCCTTTCAGGGAAAGCTGCAGAAGCACCAAGCCTTTGAAGCTGAGGTGCAGGCCAATTCAGGAGCCATCATTAAACTGGATGAGACTGGAAATCAGATGATTAATGAAAGCCATTTTGCATCTGAAACCATAAGAGTGAGTTTTAAAGCTTTTTTCCCCTCCCCTCCTTTACAGGCCTTTGCTTAAGCACTTTGTTCAGATTACACAGATAATTCTATATTCCAAACCTCTCTTTAAATTTCTACAGGTATTTGATCAGTGAAATCATGAGAAAATTTGTATTTTTAAAGCTCAGAGATGGTTTGCTCTTTGATGAGCACCCAGCTTGTACCTTCTTTTGCATCCAGTTCTGAGGAGAACTGTTTAAAGATGAGATGTTTTTGTAGTGATTATCAAACTCAATTGCTAAGCTCAGCATTTCATTCTAACTTGCCTTTACTGGTTCAGTCCTTCACGCCGTACCGGACTGCCCAGCGCCCGATAGTCACGGCCACCCAAGTGGGGTCCCACATACGAGTAGGTGAAGCTTGTGGCTCTGCAGTGCAACTTGTTTCTGCAATGTCTCCTTCCTTCCTTGGCTGACAGTTTGCACCATCCCTCTGGGCAGTGCTCAGAGCTCTTTCCTCCCTTGAAACCTCTTTAATTGAACTTTCTGAGTGGACTAAGCGGTATCCGCCCATGATGTTCAAAAGCTTCTCTTGAATGACTTTCAAGTTTCAGGTCTGGATGAGCAAATTGCTGTAGACAATGGGTGGAGTAGTTACTTTCCTGTTTTGCAAGTTGTG
Organism: Hylia prasina; assembly: GCA_013397195.1. Classification (NCBI taxonomy): domain Eukaryota; kingdom Metazoa; phylum Chordata; class Aves; order Passeriformes; family Sylviidae; genus Hylia; species Hylia prasina. Next base: position 90,900 of record VYXD01007104.1, on the reverse strand, counting down.
TGCATGTGTGGGAGTGTGGTTTTACTTTCTGTTGTCTATAAAGTTTATAGTGGTTCCCCATAGTTTTGAAAGGCCAAGTGCAGCAGAGAAACTCAGTATTAAAACTAGTAATTCCTCTTAGTATGTTCATATCACGTCACTTCACACTGTTAGCTAAATATATTAACTGTTTAGTGGTAAGAGAAGTGGCTAAAATACAGTGAAATGGCATAAGTTTGACTTCAAACAAATGTGTTGTCTTAAATAAGAATAAATTCCCAAAGGAAGAATAAATTCATTTACTGGGAGTTGGCTTTCATGTAAAAGACTGAACATTTGAAGGGGAGAGAAGCAAATTTTGGTATGACTTCATATTAGCATAGAATTTAAATCAAATTTTATCTCGGGATATTTAGCTCATAGTTATGTAAAGATAACTATTTGATAGCTTCATTAATTAATAATAACTGTCTAAATACTCAGTTCAGTAAGTTCTAATTTTTTGTTGCAACACTTTACATAATTTGAAAACTATTTACTGGAGATAAAATCATGAGGTTTGTCCCTCACCCTTTGTCTAAAGTAAGATTTAGGATGTATAACTGCAGAAAAATAAAAAAATCTACTGTTAAGGACAGGAAGGGAATAAATCTCATCTTCTTTGACAGGAGATTTTAATAACAACATCCTTTTGTTTCAGACTCGACTGCAGGAGCTGCACCGACTATGGGAATTACTGATGGAAAAGATGAGAGAGAAGGGAGTCAAATTATTGCAAGCACAGAAGTTGGTGCAATATTTACGGGAATGTGAGGATGTCTTGGACTGGATCAATGATAAGGTGTATAATTACCTCCCTTTATTGTGTCCTTGATGGGAAATTTGATCTGTTTGTGGGAAAAATTTCTGTCAGCATAGAGTTGCTGGAGGTCACATAGTCTCAGAAAGCTTGTAAAGGCACCTGTACATTTTATTTAGTTATTCACATTGCATCAGCAGTACGTGTGCAAACTACTACTCTTCTTTTGCAGCCACAATAAAAGTTATTAGTCTAAGAGGAAGCCTGTGTGTTGGAGAGTACTTTTAGCATAATCAATTCATTCTTTGCTTTGAGAAGACAAATAAAATTCAAGTTCCCTCTAAGGGAAATCTTCAACATGTAAAAGCAAATACTTTTTTAATAAATATTCTAAATTACTTGTTTCAGAAAGGAGCCAGCCCAAGCAACAAGCAGTGTGTAGATAGTTACTAAATAACTGCAATATCTTTAGATATACATTGTAAGGGCATGAACTGCAGGAGGACTGTTGGCTCTTGATTCTTTGAACTCAAAGGAAGCAGACCACAAACCACACTATCAAAAGGAAAAAAAGCCACAGAATAATCACACTGGTTTCCTTAAATGGTGGTTTGCCATTTTGTAACACTGTGGGTTCAAACTGTAAACCCTGTATAACTGTAACTGAATACGACACTGAATTTTTTCTGCAGAAATCTTGCATCAGAAGTACAGCAAATGCCCATAAACAGTGTAAAAAGGAAAAAATTCTAGTCACTCTGTGTGCTAAGAATTTGTACTTGAAAAATTAATATGACCAAGGAAGATGAAGAAATAATTCCCTTAGTGATCTTGCATATTTTCTGCAGTAATGGTTGGTGTTGGGACAGGGAATGGAATTTAATGAGGAAACTTCGTAGTTTGAAGTCTGACCTTAAACACTGTGATTGTCTTTGACCTATTGAAAATTAGGACAGTTTGCTTCCTAATTTTTAATAGTAATTTCCCATAGGATATACTGAAATTAACTTCTTTTTTTTTTTCAATGTGCTAGGAAGCAATAGTGACATCAGAAGAGCTTGGACAGGACTTAGAGCACGTTGAAGTTTTGCAAAAGAAGTTTGAAGAGTTCCAGACAGACCTTGCAGCTCATGAAGAAAGAGTAAATGAAGTGAACCAGTTTGCTGGCAAACTTATCCAGGTAAGCATTCATGGGTGTTGAAAGTCTCTCTTGGCAAGTCAGTTAATGCAGCAAACACTTGTCTGTAACTTCTCCTCTTTCCTCCCTGGTTTGGGACAGATCTTTAAGCTGTGCTGCACATGTGGCTATCTTCACCTTAAATGGTCACCACTTGATTCATTTGTTCTTCTGCTGAACAGCCTGAATAACTGCCCCATCTGGGAATGTTCCTGAAAATGTGGAGAGTAGTGATTGAATTTAACCCCAATGTGACAGAGAAACTAAATTTATTAAATTTATTATTGAAATTTATTTCCCTTGGACAAGGAGGTTTAATATCTCTTCTGGTTTGATATCTGGGCCCTGATCAAGGATGGGGGCAGGGCAGGAAGTGTTTCATTCTAGGGAAAAAGAAGGTACTGCTTATAGCCCTCTTCCCATGGACTAATTAGTATATAGGGAAAACACTACAAGAGTATTGAATGTTTGCACAGTGAAATTTCAGGGAAACTATTGAATTGGGTGATCATCTGGAAAGGACAGTAATTATAAATTGATTTTTTTGAAGACTAGCAGCATTTTTTCAATGGATGTAAAACCAAAGAACATATGAAAATAATATTTTTCCTTTGCTTGCCAGGAAACACACCCTGAAGAGGAACTGATAAAGTCCAAACAAGATGAAGTAAATGCAAGCTGGCAGCGTCTTAAGGGGCTTGCCCTTCAGAGACAAGGAAAACTCTTTGGGGCAGCTGAGGTTCAGCGTTTCAACAGGTACGAACTTGGCAGGATCTGCTGAATGATGTAACCCTTGTGTGGGTGTTTAATGATGCATTCAGCTACACACTGTAGTATGAGAAGAGCTACTGTCTCCTTTGGCTTTGCTTTGCTCTTCTGCATGACTTGCTGAATGAAGGCCTCGTTCTACAATTGCTTTAAAATGGTCATTCTGATGGAGCTTTTCAGACCTTGGCCATTGTGTTCATTCCTGCTAATGGTGGTTTTGCTCTCCTTTCCTCTGGGGGCTTTTTCCCTCAGTTCTGTCCTAGATGAGCCTTAAATGGAGTGTTTTTTATTGGATGTCAGCCCAATTGTTCTAGAGGCTTTGAGCAATGTTTTTCTGTTCTAATCTCCATCTACAGCATTTTGAGATTTGCTGTAATTAGGTTGGAGAAGGGTCCAGAGGGGGGAAGTGGATCCAGTCCATGATAGTGCTCAGTGGTGCTGTCGTTCTTGGTTTGCATCTGGTGACAGTGGCCTGTAAATGTGCTGATAAGTTTCTTGAGATGCAAAGAAAGTCTGTTTGTTTTCTGAAGGATGTTTGTAGTTGGCTGCAGTGTTTATATATATGGGTTTGTATGCCAGTTTGTCTGGCACACGTATGGGAACACATCCTGCTTCCTTCCTTTTTCCATACAAGACAAACTGCTTTCAATTTGTGCTTTGTTTTGAAGGGATGTGGATGAAACAATCAGCTGGATTAAGGAGAAAGGGCAGTTGATGGCCTCAGATGATTTTGGCAGAGACTTAGCCAGTGTGCAGGCATTACTGCGCAAGCATGAAGGCCTGGAAAGAGACCTGGCAGCTCTGGAAGATAAGGTACCCCTGCGAGATGTATTTTCCCCACAGTTTAAACGAGGTATCCCGCTTGTAAAAGGCTGGAAGCTCACTCACACTTTGTGCCTGGGTTTAGGTGAAGGCCCTGTGTGCAGAAGCTGACCGTTTGCAGCAGTCTCACCCCATAAACGCTTCCCAAATTCAAGTGAAACGGGAGGAGCTCATTGCCAACTGGGAGCAGATCCGGACGCTGGCAGCCGAGAGGCACGCTCGCCTCAACGACTCCTACAGGTGGGTCACTGCAGCAGCACAGTGGTGCCTCCCTCCTTGTTCACATTTGACAGAGGGCTCGTGGAAGGAGAAGAAAAGAATGCCATTTCCAAAATTTTGGGATGGTTCTGGTGTTTTCGGTGCAGTCTTGTTGACCAAATTCTATTTTACACTAAGTTCTTATAGTAACAGAAATATTTATATGGTTGAAAAGTTATTGGAGTTTTTTGTCATTCTCTGGAGGTGGATCAGCTATGAAAATAGACACAGTGATGTTTTGGGGCATTTGCTATTTTATCCAAGTTGAGACATGCACTTTGAAGTACATTATCTGACTATATTTCAGTTTTGCTGAAAAACAAAAGCTTTTTTAATACTTTTGTCAGAAATCTGTTCACTAGTCTTTGAGTCTCTATGAAGACTGAAGTATGATATATTGTTTGATATATTGTCCCAGACCAAATTAATTCCCTGTTTCTGTAGTAGGGTTTTTTTGCTGTGGGATTTGTCTTCATCCAGTCTTATGTCTATACCTGGTCTCTAAAACATAACATGTTAGATCACTGTTGAGAAGACATACTAAAAACAAACTAATCCTGATATGGTGGTTAGTTTACATCCTTTCTGGTTTTGTTTTTCTGCCCTTTGTTCCTTCCCACCATGTGGGACTTTTGGCAGTGCAGACCCACACAAATAAACTTTGCCTTTACCTTCCCTGCCATAGTCTCTTCCAAGCAATTAACAGCAAATGTAAAAGGGAAGCAAAAACTGATCACTTTTGCTGATAAGTGTTAAGCATATGCCAAAGGAAACAACTAAAGGCATTCTGGAAGGAATTTGAGGGTTTGTTTGCTTGTTTTAAGGCTGAGGCATGTGCAGTCAAAATTTTCTGTCGGTTCCATCCCCCCCACACTGTTATGGTTGCGACAGAAGCAGCTCTGTGGATTATCTTGAGAACTATATTTTGATTTCTGTTGTCCTCAGTGTGTAGTTAAGAATATTAATTTTACTTACAGTGTAAGTTATATGCAAAATGTATCCTTGAGACATTGATTTAGAACCCACCATTTTTATAACTTCAAAAGACTTATTTTTGACTGAAAGCATATTTAGTTATTTAATATTCTGAGCACATTTTTGTGTTTTTTTATTTCTATCTGAGGAACAGCTTTTGTTTGTAACCCTTTCTTTGGGGAAAGGGGAGAGAAACTCTGCAAATTAATTATTCCCAATCATTTTTTCCTTTGCTTACCTAAGGCTGCAGCGCTTTCTGGCAGACTTCCGAGACCTCACCAGCTGGGTGACTGAGATGAAGGCTCTGATAAATGCTGATGAACTTGCCAATGATGTGGCTGGGGCAGAAGCCCTTCTAGACAGACATCAGGAACATAAGGTAGAGTGGTTGTACAGCCAAATCCAGTCAGCAGCCCTCTGATTTGTATGTCTAACACAGTCTCTGAGTCAGTATTGTAGCACTGGAATGCTTTGGTGTCCAACTTGCACAGTACTAGATTGCTGTCCTGATGTAATGTTTCTAAATTGTTTCTAGATGGCAGATATATACTAATTACTAAGTATTTAAGAATGCTTATGATAATACTTTATAAAAAATATTTTACAAAAAATAGTTCTGATAGCAGCCAGTTGGACTAATGACTGTTTTAGTTCTCCATCATGACAAATTCCTCTAATTAAGCAGATAATACAGCTCAGATAAACTCTTAGTTTCATTTTAATGTAGGAATTTATACCTACCTTATGTGCATTGTAAGATAATTCTGACACTCTGCTAAGATAAATTTTGGTAACAGCTTTTTCACATCTCCTTCCACAGGGAGAAATTGATGCCCATGAAGACAGCTTCAAATCTGCTGATGAGTCAGGCCAGGCTTTGCTCTCTGCTGGGCACTACGCTTCTGATGAAGTTAAAGAAAAGGTAAGTTGAGAGCAAGAGCTCCTAGAAGAATTTTGTCTCTTTCTTCTGTGTCCCTTAATTTAAAAGGATGATCACATCAGGAACTGGAGAGTTCACTGTTTGTTCAGGTGGTCATTTTCAACTCAGTGCTAAACACTTTTTTAGAGTCACAATTTGATTTTACTTTGAGATGGAAGTGAACTAGAGTGTTAAATAAAATCATGATATATTCCTCTTCCCAATCAATTAGCTGACCATCCTCTCAGATGAAAGATCTGCCTTGCTGGAACTGTGGGAGCTCCGCAGACAGCAGTATGAGCAGTGCATGGACCTGCAGCTGTTCTACAGAGACACTGAACAAGTTGACAACTGGATGAGCAAACAAGAAGTGAGTGCATATCTTTGAATTCCCCTGGTGTGGTGGACTTTAATTTCTGGGTAGTCTTCTCTAAGCTTAAGTAATTGGTATTGCCTGCTGGCAGGGCCATAAACACCCACGAGTGAGTGGGGGCTGGGCAGAGTTATTTGTCTGATTGCCTGAAATGGCTGTTTCCATCTAATGCTGAAACTCTGAGCTGTGACAAGTGGGCTTGATGTGGCTTTTGTGTGTGCTAACTCTTGTAAAATGCTGGTTGAATAAGAAGCTAAAAAGAATTATTGGCTGTTAGAAGCATAAAGCAAACACCAGTGTGCCATCTTTACCTTTCAGTAATAACAAATGGCAGGAAATATCCCTGGTTGTGCTTGAGCTCACTTAGAGCAGCTCTGTATGGAAACATAAAACTGTGTTTGTGCCCTTACTTCAGGCATTTCTGCTGAATGAGGACCTTGGTGATTCTCTGGACAGTGTGGAGGCTCTTCTAAAGAAGCATGAAGACTTTGAGAAATCCCTAAGTGCCCAAGAGGAGAAAATCACAGTAAGACATTGACATTAGGTCATCACTAAATGGACAGGAAGTGAAACAAGGGCATTTATTGACTGGGGAGGAGACACTGCTAGAGGGTGGTAAGGATGGGGTTTGCTTTGCAGAGTGATCTTCTGTTATGTGGGATGTATTAGCTCTAAATAACAGGTATTGTCTCTAAAATGGGAAATAGTGGAAAAGGTGTGGGATAGGGCTCAATTTCTGTCTCAGAGCCAGGTAACCTGGTGCTTCCTTATCATACCAGCACACAGGTGGATGAATATTTGTCAAAAAGCTGCACTCTTCCACGTGGAGAGGGTGAGGGTACAGAGAGAAAAGGGTGTAAGGATAGATCTGCTAATGGCTTTCTGCCAGTTTTACTGCGATAAACCTTGGGGAATTGATATACTAAGCAAATTTGCACACACAATTTCTGTTACACCAAATAAATGGAAACTTGTTTTCCCTCTAGGCATTAGATGAGTTTGCTACTAAGTTGATTCAGAATAACCACTATGCCATGGACGATGTTGCTACACGCAGAGATGCTGTAAGTATCCAAAATACATTTGGACTGTAGGCTTTAAATCTTGTTCTGCTTTATTATTTTACATGGTTTGACTTCATTATAGGATAAGTCAGTGGAGTTGTCCCAAGAGGGGTATAGTGGTGGTTCTTAGGAGCTTGAAGAATTTAAAAACCTTTTACTTTCTTTTTTTTCCAGCTGCTGAGCCGCCGAAATGCCCTTCATGAAAGAGCCATGTACCGCCGTGCCCAGCTGGCAGATTCTTTCCATCTGCAGCAGTTTTTCCGAGATTCTGATGAGCTCAAGAGTTGGGTTAATGAAAAGATGAAAACTGCTACTGATGAGGCCTACAAGGTAAATACAAAGATGAATGGTAGAATGCATTTAAGGCAGTACCGAGCTTAATCAGTCTAATGACACAAAGCAACATCAGCCAGAATGTTGCTGATAGTCGGCGATATTAATGGCAACAGGAGGAATTGTCAGGAATTTCTTCCTGATCCCAAGAGGCATTTTCCCATCATGCAGTAATTATGCTTATTCAATTGCTTAAGAATTCTGATTTAAGGCATATTTTTGGCACCAGATCCTCTGGTTAAGCACTAGGGCATGTCTATGAAAGTAGTCCAATTTCAAAAATTCTTCAGAGACCTTTGGGTACTGATTTTGTCTTGAAATGTTCTATTTCTTCATCTGTAGGATCCATCAAACTTGCAAGGTAAAGTTCAGAAACACCAGGCTTTTGAAGCGGAGCTGTCTGCTAACCAGAGTCGTATTGATGCCCTGGAGAAAGCTGGCCAGAAGCTCATTGATGTCAAACACTACGCATCCGATGAGGTGGCAGCTCGCATGAACGAAGTCATCAGCTTGTGGAAGAAACTTCTGGAGGCCACTGAGCTCAAAGGTAGGACTTGCTCAGAAGAATATGGGTAAATTTCTAGATAGTTTAGCTGGGAGAAGACAGGAAATGAGTTAACTTCAGTTTCCATTTCACTTACCTTGTCCTGTTCTCCCCTTGCACGTCTCTCTCAGGTATAAAACTGCGAGAAGCCAATCAGCAGCAGCAGTTCAATCGCAATGTGGAGGACATTGAGCTCTGGCTGTATGAAGTAGAAGGACACTTGGCTTCTGATGATTATGGAAAAGATCTTACAAATGTTCAGAATCTTCAGAAGAAACATGCGCTGCTAGAGGCAGATGTTGCTGCCCATCAGGTAAGGGAAATAATTTTTATTCCAGCCTTTTCAGATCTGCTCACTCAAAAGATGGTATTTTCAGATATGCTCAGTCAGAGACCTTAGCCGGTCTAGTTTTTTATCATTTTTTAGCTTTGGGCTTTACAGTTTGCTTATCAAAACTAATTTTGAACTGAAACATTACTTGTGTGTCTCTTAAATAATATCTTTATGACTTCAATAGAAATTAACTTCAGTCACTGCAGTCACCTCACTGAGAAATTCTGACCTCATGATGGTTCTGGATCAATTTTAGGATCGGATAGATGGCATTACCATCCAGGCACGCCAGTTCCAGGAGGCTGGGCACTTTGATGCTGACAATATCAAGAAGAAACAAGAGGCTTTAGTGGCTCGTTATGAAGCTCTGAAGGACCCCATGGTAGCTCGCAAGCAGAAACTCGCAGATTCTCTTCGCCTGCAGCAGCTTTTCCGTGACATTGAGGATGAAGAGACCTGGATTAGGGAAAAAGAACCTATTGCAGCTTCAACAAACCGAGGTTGGTCCCTCCTGTATCTCACGGATTTGGGCGTCAGAATTGCTCTGTTATAAATTATATCATTATAGAACATTGCCTGAAAATTTCAGAGCTGTTTGGTGTAATTAACATTGCCCAGAGTTGCATATTTGCCATTGCCCTGGGTCACTGTTACATTGCTTACATGTAATTGGTAATGTAGTTTCCATAGTGCTCTGTCTTCATTGTTAGAGTTCTCCCTGTGCAAGTTTGTGTAGTGCTGGCTGCAGCTGCCTTAAAATTTTGGTTTCATCAAGTGACTCTGATTTAGCTGATTAATTATTTTGTATCTTACAGGCAAGGACTTAATTGGTGTCCAGAATCTGCTAAAGAAGCACCAGGCTTTGCAGGCAGAAATTGCAGGCCATGAGCCTCGCATTAAAGCAGTCACACAGAAGGGAAATGCTATGGTGGAAGAAGGTGTGTTCTCAATATTTTTAACTCTGGTGCAGTCTTTTCTCTGACCCAGCACAGTTAAGAATTATTGCCTGATTTTATCCTGATAATAGGCAGATACCTGCTAGCAGGATGAACTCCTGGTCAACCTTTCACCTGAAAATAAAAATAGGTTCCTAGGTGGGAACCTAGATTTTGACAGATCTGTCTACTCTTGACAAACTTATTTAGCAATTTTGTGCCTATTGTAATTAGTCTCTGTAATTAAATCTGTTAAAGGGTTCTATCAGATGTACATAATCATGATGTGAGAGAGAATTCTCTACAAAGACAGTAATTCTTGCTTTTACATAAATAGGCATCTTTATTTCTGACTGGGTGTTTTTAATATGAAAATACAAAAAAAGCCCCGAACTCCTGCAGGTCTGAAATATTTATCTGCAGCCAGAAAGAACTCTGGAAAGAGATGACCTTTTCTGTTTCATCACTGAGAAATGTTAGGATGTCTTGTTTTATTCCTAATGATTAAGATATGCTAGTGCAGCTTGATTGACAGGTTCAATGTTTTCCAGTCTGAGTCAAAAGGACCAGCTAAGTTATGTTTTTACAATTGTAGTCTAAATGGGCTTTAAATTAGTCTCTTTTCTGTGACTTTGAATAATTACAAGTAATCTTCTAATATCTATTGGTCTTGTTTGCTGAAGTTCTTCCGTTCCCTCTGCTTCTGTTTCATAGGACACTTTGCAGCTGAGGATGTGAAAATCAAACTGAATGAGCTAAACCAGAAGTGGGACTCTCTGAAAGCCAAAGCATCTCAGCGTCGCCAGGACCTGGAGGATTCCCTGCAGGCTCAGCAGTACTTTGCTGATGCTAATGAGGCTGAATCCTGGATGAGGGAAAAGGAGCCCATTGTAGGCAGTACAGACTATGGGAAAGATGAAGACTCTGCTGAGGTATTTGAGATTCTTGTTTAAATCAATTTTGTGTAAGTACAGTGAGGATTTGTCCAGTGGTAAAAAAATGAGCTGTGATAATTTCAGGATTCTTAACAAAGAGGGCAGATTTTTACATCAAGCAAGATTTTGGCTCTTAGTCAAAAGATGATGTATTTTCCTGTCTCTTAGTTGCTATTGCACATGAAGTTCTGCTGCTCAGTATATTAAACCAACTGGGAGGAAGCTTTACCTTTGTATTCACTCTCTTACAGGGTTTTGTTTTTTTAAGTATAATGAAAATAATATCAGCAAATTCCTCATGGGATGAGCATTTCAGTATGAGTCTGGTTTTCATCAGTTCATTAGCCTGGAAGTAATTTTTTTTTGTCTGGCTTTGTTTTATTGATATCAGTCTGCAGTCAAACACCATGTCCCAGGCAGTGCTGACTGACATTTTATCAACATGAAGTGCAGTTTAAAGGCACACTTTAAACTTACCCATATCACTCTGGAAATAGTTATTTCTGGTCAGAACAAAAGAATGTTGCTGAGATAAGGTAGAGGCAAAGCACCAGAAGCATTAGGACCACTATCTAGCTTGTGAATAAATAGAAGTGATTATTCCCATGAGAGTCACAAGGCTGGCAGCTCTGAAAAACCCACGTTCCCTTTGTATGGAGTCAAAGTATGTATTTTAAGCAGAGACATATTTGTAAAATGGCAAGGTGTGCATGTTGTTATTATCATCCACTTTCAGGCTCTTCTGAAGAAACATGAAGCTTTGATGTCTGATCTCTCTGCTTATGGCAGCAGCATCCAGGCATTGAGGGAGCAGGCCCAGTCATGCAGGGTAAGGAAAGAAGCTAATCATGTACCTAAAATTCATGGGTCAGCAAAAGGTAAAAACAAAGCTCAATAATGGTTGTGGGTTTTGAGAGCTTATTGCAGACTGTGCTTGATTTTCTCAAATTAGCAGTCTGTTTTTATAATTGTAAGACAGCTGTATTGTTGTGAAGCATAACAATTCAGTGTGGTGGTTTTCAGGGTTTGAGCCCAGACAGCACCTAAACTGACTCCACAGTAGCTTTAACTAAGGCTTGAGATCTATTCTAGGACAACATTGATTAGAATAAACATGGAACAGCTCATTTTTTCTTGTGCTCTTTTTTTTTTAGCAACAAGTTGCTCCCACAGATGATGAAACTGGAAAAGAGCTCGTTCTGGCACTCTATGATTACCAGGAGAAGAGTCCTCGGGAGGTGACAATGAAGAAGGGAGATATCCTCACCTTACTCAACAGCACCAACAAGGTGGGTTCTGGCCTCCTGCTTTGCTGCCCTGCTTGGCTCCCTCAGTGCTGTGTGTTTTGTTTGGTTCTGGCACATTTAGCCCATGTCCCCATTCAGCACTTTAGCTGAACCTCTTTACTTCATTTCTATCTCCCTCTATAGCTGCCAGCTTTTCCAAGACAGGACATGTGTCTGTGAGAACTTTAATTCCCTGATGTGGAGGAATTTGGGGCTAAGTTCAAGGGGAGACATGGGAATAAGATCTCCATCTTCAAAAGACAGTTTGTTTGAAATTATCTCCATAGCAAGAGCAAATTGTTGAGAGCATCACTGGTTTCGTTGTGTTAACAGAAGTCTCTGATTTGCAGCAGTTGCCCAGCATTCTTTATGCTTGATGATGGCCTCACAGTGGTTGCTTTGTGTGGTTTTTTTTTTGCTTCCAGGACTGGTGGAAGGTGGAAGTCAATGACCGTCAGGGATTTGTACCAGCTGCCTATGTGAAAAAACTGGATCCTGCCCAGTCTGCATCCCGAGAGAACCTGCTGGAGGAGCAGGGCAGCATCGCACTGCGACAGGAGCAGATCGACAACCAGTAAGATCTAACTGATGGGATATGACACTGCCAGCATTAGCTTGGCCTTTGCTTCACAGATTGCCACCAGCTTAGGTTAATGCTTCTTACACGAGGGAGTAATTACTGGAGCAAAACAAGGGGCTCCTTTGCCAGAGGCACCGGATTCAGTTGTTTTATTCCTACTCTAGATTTTCCTGTTGCTTTTTCCATTTTTAACCGTTAAACTCATGACACTGGAGCTCAACTTACTGTCTGACTTGAGTATTTTATGTGTTTCTTTTGTTGTTGTACCTAACTACCTAAACTTGTTTGTTAGTTATATATATGTCCTAAGCAACTCCTGTGTATGTAGTTGTCACTTCTTAATGTGTGATCTGCTTTGAAAAGCTTTCTTAAATTTGATTCCATTAAGTACAGTGCTCTCCCTATACAGGGCTGCCTCTGGAGGTGCCCTCCCTATGAGCTCATCACTTTTTCTTCTGAAATGTGGTGCCAATATTTGTTGCCATTATAGGAGCTAAAATGTGTCCCTCCCTTCCTTTTTTTTTTAATATTTATCATCTTTTTTTAAAAGAGCAACGTATCTTTGAAAACAGAAAGCTGCAAGGCCTCTTGGTAATGACCTTAAAGCACGTGGTGGCTGGAGATTAATTCAAGCAAGGGCTGTGGGTGATAGCTGTGAGTGCTGGCTCATCTTATCAAACCACTTGAAAGCCAAAGCTGAAAGTTTTCTGTATATTCCCATCTGTTTGTGCAGCTAGGCTGTGGTTCTGTGTGAGAACTTCCTCCCACTCAGTTGTATTGAGTCATCAGTTATTACAGTGCCATGCAATAATTACTAGCCTTAGCTCTACAATTAAAAAAACTTAAATAAAATAACGCAAAAAACCCCCACCAGCCCATAACAAAAAACCTTTTTACCAGCAAGAGGGAAAAAAATGCTGGAAAATTGTGGCACATTGGTCAGGATTTTAATAATATAATTCCCTCCATGGGTTTGCACATGGCTTTTAGTAACTAGAACAGGGTGCCTTATTTTAGAGCCAAGGAGAGGGGACCACCTTTTAGTTTCCATTCCCATGGCACAATAATGAGGAAATGAGGAGACCTTATAGAGAGAGCTCAACTGTACTGCTGAGGTTTCCTTACATGAATTGTACTCCTGGTCTGATTTGCTTGCTTCTGAACAACACTTAATTTTCTCCATTTAAATGTGAACTCTTACTCATCTCCTACCACGGACCAGCCATGGATGGAGCTGCTGCTTTCATTATTTTTGTTAATCTGACTAATTTTTCGCATGCATTTGCTGTGCTCCCTGTCTGTGCAGGACTCTCATTACTAAGGAGGTCGGCAGTGTATCTCTGCGTATGAAACAGGTCGAAGAACTGTGAGTAGGATTAGCCCTTTCCTAAATCATGCTGTCTCCACACTGTCACTGTTCATCCTCCCTTTGCTTCTTTCTTTGGGAACGCTGCTCCAAAGAGACGTGAAGGAGGCCATTTCTGCAATGAGGATTAGTTTAGATGAACATGGTGGTCTGTGTTTCCTCTGTTCCTCACAACCCGCCTCTTATCTTGCTGGGCACCTCTGTGCTGCTAAATTGGTTCATGTTTATTCCATCACTCTCGTTTTGCTTGCCAAAGAGGCTTTAGGGCTATCTAGACGGTTGTCCTTAAAAAGCATCTCCTGCATTTTCTGGGGTGCAGATAGCAATATTAGTTTCTTTATATAAATACATATAAAATACATCTACCAAGTATTGCATCACATCTGAATGTCTTAAGAGTTTGGGATGGGTGAGGCTGTCATGGTTTGTCATATAAAGTAATATTCATGCTGGGTAGTCAAAAAACATTGTTTATATAGGGTGATTATTTCTTAATTTTGACATTAACTAAATTTTGAAACCTGTGTTCATGTCTCCTGGAAAAGATATCAAGTTTTCATCATACTAGTGGAAGCTGCTGGGAAATCCAAAGCCACAGTGTTCAGTGGCTGGGCCTGGCTTTTCATAGCAAATGTATTTCTTGAAAATTAAAAGTGAAACTGCAATGTAAATCTTTCAAGTGTTGCAAAGCAACTCTGAGGTTAGGTCTGTTTCTGAAAGAGTTTTGCCCCAGATCCCCTATAAGCTTTGTAAGTATTTAATACCTAATGTTGTTTGCTGAGGCAAACAGCTGTGGTTAGGGCAGGCTTCAAAACAGTGTTTTCAAGTCAAGGTAGAAAGTTTCTATTTAAACCTAATATGAAAGATTCTTAGTTCCTTTCTGTCCACTCTTAAGCTACAGTAAACAGGAAGCCACAAAGTCTCTGCTTCCATGGAAGGAGAGCTGATTTTTCAGTTTGGTATATAGACATTACAGCCCAGGATACTGAGGAATTTTTTCAGGGGACTTTGTCATCTCTGAGCTGTTGGTTAGGAAAATGCTGCAGGATTGGACTCCTCAAGTTGGGAGGTTGTAACTGCTCAGTATGTGCTTTGGGGTGGGAAATGGAAACATCCCCATTTGAGGCCCCTGCAGGTACTTAAGCAGTGTCTGGTATTATTTGATTTAATAACATCAGAAGGAATGTGTTTAAGAATGAGAATCTACTGCTGCTGTTGATCACTGTGGTAGACTGATGTCCAAGCTGATTCAGGACATAAAAAACCCTTCCAGATGCAGCTAAAATGTTTCATCTTCTGGAAGATTTAACATAAAGTAAGAATGAGTATTAAGAGTGTGATTTTTCTGAGTGCAGGTTTTTTTAAGAACAGGCATTATGCATTGCTAGAGAGAATTGTAATTCAGTATCAGTGACTGCAAAACTGCTCTTGGCTTTTTTCAGCAATAGGTTGGGAAAGGTCTTGTAGGATCATCTGTGTCTAGTTGATTACAATGTGGTTTTAAATAACTGGCTGATCTTAAGGGGTTTATTTGCCTGTGCAGACCAACTTAAACATTTTTGAGCTTTCACTTTGTGTCTGCTCTAATGTAAAGGAGGAGTAGTATCACTGATGTTGAGAACTCAGAAAGTGTACATGAAATGAGTTTCATGGATTTCCCAGTTGAATATAGGTGCGTTATCAAAGATACACACCTTGCTTAAACATTCAGCAGATTTTGCACTGGAAAATGGCTAGTGAAGGTGTTTATGTCCTAAAGCTTGGAGGCTGGTGGACTTTTATAATCTGATGGCAAACTTGATGTACTCTAGGAAAATATCTCTTGGCAAGTAAGAGCCTATGGAGTCATTCTTGCCCTGCAGTGATACTGTGGTTTAAGAGCCTACCCCAGCTTAGGCTGTGATTTAGGTTTGCATTTGCCCACTGAGGTATTGCATGTGGAAGTTGCCATTTTGGTTTGCAATCCATATGGAGGAGAGACATGGACAGTCTTCATTCCCAACTGCACATGAGTAGCTCATCCTGTAGCAGAACAGGGCATAAGTTCAGGGATTCCCCATTTTTGGGGACCCCAGTACTTGGGAAATTCTTGTGATTGGACTTAGTTCCATCTGACTGTTGCCTGCTTTCCTTTCCTGCTTGTCTCAGGTATCACTCTCTCCTGGAACTGGGAGAAAAACGTAAAGGCATGTTGGAAAAAAGCTGCAAGAAGTTCATGCTTTTCCGTGAAGCCAATGAGCTCCAGCAGTGGATCAATGAGAAGGAAGCAGCTCTCACCAGTGAGGAAGTGGGTGCTGATCTGGAGCAGGTGGAGGTTCTGCAGAAGAAATTTGATGATTTTCAGAAGGTATGTTGTGATGTTGCATAATGTTTTTTAATTTTGGCCTTTCCCTTCAGGCTTTCCAATCATGTATCCATGACAAATCTTCACAGCTGATAGGAAACATGGCTTTGATTGGACATAAAAGGTCCATAGAAGGTATATATGAATTTTTTATTTTATTTTGTGAGGATAAAGAATCCCACATTTAAGTGTCTCCAGTTTGATTACATTCCCCAGGTTACTCCATGCTTCCCAGCTCCCAGAGAGCTGAAACTTTCAACACTTTGCAGTAGAGTCTGTCAAGCTTTGGAGGAATTTCAGTTTGTGGAAAGTATAACCTGCAGTTAAGCTATTCCTGTTGAAAAGCAAGATGCATTTGGTTTCCATCTGCAGAGTTATTTCCCCGAGATATGGGGGGAAAACAAGTCTGGCAGCTGGGATTCCCTGGCAGAGGCTCTCTGAGAGCTCAGGGTCACTGTGCTCAATTCTGCTGCTCACACACTGGGCTCTCCTGGTGAGCCACCTTGTTCCGTGTGTTCTGCTTGGGTGAATTTTAATGCTGGGATATTTCCCTGTTCTGTGTAGGATCTCAAAGCCAATGAGTCACGCCTGAAGGATATAAACAAGGTTGCCAAGGACCTGGAGTCAGAAGGGCTGATGGCAGATGAAGTACAAGCAGTACAGCAACAGGTGCTCTTTTTCTCTGCTTTAATCTAATCTAAGAAGCAAAAGATTTTCCTCATTTCTTTTGTCTGTTGTCTTTGCCTGGCCGTGCAAGATTCAGGCTGTTCTCTAGTATGGCCATCCCAAGAAGACCTTTAGAATTATATTTTTTAATAATGCTAGAGCAAATGGCAGCAGCATCTAGAGCTTTTTCCTTTCTTTTTTTAGGAGTGGAAAGTCCTAACAGTAATATTAGATGTCATGGAGAATCCACGCATTAACTTTGCTTCATATATATTTGAAATTTAGCCTTTATTTGTTTATGGGAATATAGGTGAGGAATGCTAGGGAAAAAGAGAAATAGAGTTCAATTCAGAGTGGAAGGGGTTTGTGGGTTTTTTGTTTTGATTTGTGTTTTTAGGGGTTTTTTGCCAGCTCTTTACTTACTTGTGCTGTAAATAATTTCATCCTGTGCCAGCTAAGTGTGAAGCATATTGGGAAAAACATTCTTTGTTAGAAAATAATAAATTGTCCTGTCTCCTTTGCAGGAAGTCTATGGGATGATGCCCAGGGTAAGTGTTAATTTCTGAGGTGGATGGAGTGGCAATTGTAACAGGTTTGGGATGTACAAGGAGAAGTTCAGCCATAATTGTAATTCATTTCCATGGTGGAACTCACTATTGACTTTGAATGGACATTCAAAGATTATCTTATCTATGATCCCTTTATTTCCTGAGTGTCTTCCCCCACATCACAGGTCTAAGCAAGCAGCATAACCCAAATTGATACAAATACTTGCATGAAAAAATGTATAAACTTTGTTAAGGATTGAACACAGATATTTTCAAGATTTTTTTTTTTTTACTATATTCTGATAGTTTGAGATTCTGCTTTATATTTAAAGCTATTTCTTCACATTTTCAAACAGGATGAAACTGATTCTAAGACAGCCTCTCCTTGGAAGGTAGGTGTCATTGCACAGTAGCACACAACAAGAAAATAAAACTACAACACATCATCTTTTAAAGACCATTTGCTTCTCCTGTGCCATAGAAATTGTCAACAGCCTGGTTTTTACCTCCCTGCTATAAAACTCTGTTTAGTTTTGAGCTTGTACTATGAGGGTGATTCCAGTTTCTGGGCAGTAGATGTTGAATAATCCCTTGTTCACTTCACATGAGTTCTTTGCTTCCTGCTTGCTACAACAAAAATGGTTTTATTCCTCAAAGTCAAAACCATTCATGTCAATACTCCTTTAGTAAGGAATGTGCTGTATCCCATTAGTCATCTCTAGCTCATTTACTACAATAGTTAGAAGAAGCCTTTCTCCGTTCGTTAGAGGCTTACAATGGAAGAGCTGTCACCTGCTAAAGCACAAAAATATCTTAAATATTTTTTCAAATTATCTAATGTTGTGTTTTCCCTAGCATTTCATTCCCATGTTTTATGTCTTGCATCCACCCTGTTAGACTTAAAGCTGCTTGTACATCTTTTAAGCTGTGTGAATGTGGGGAATCCAGGTTAGTATGCAATATTTTGACAGAAAATGCAGCCATGTCACCAGGAACTGGTGACTTTAAAGTATTTTTTTGCAAATTATAAACATGTACATTGAATTCTAAGAATCTTATAATAACTTAGCAAATTATGACTGAGATTTTGGGGATTTTTAATTCATGTATTGAATGTTGCCTTTAAATTTCTTCTTTGTCCTCATTAAGACTTGTTTGCTTCAGTTTACACTAACATGACAGTGCTCACTTGTGAACTCTGCCCTATAATACCTTAGGTATTACAAGCAATTATTCTTAATTGCTTTTGTAATTTACTTACATTGTCTTAGT
Source organism: Hylia prasina (assembly GCA_013397195.1). Classification (NCBI taxonomy): domain Eukaryota; kingdom Metazoa; phylum Chordata; class Aves; order Passeriformes; family Sylviidae; genus Hylia; species Hylia prasina. The sequence continues at coordinate 72,623 of VYXD01007104.1, read as the reverse complement.
GGTTTTTATTTTTTTTTTAAGGACTTTTCTTTCAGTATGGTTTTGCTTTTGGTTAGAGTTGACTTCAATGCTGTATTTTTTATTTCTGCCTTTTCACACAGTCTGCACGTTTGATGGTACACACTGTGGCAACCTTCAACTCAATCAAGGTAATCCCACAATTTTCTCTGACCTGATTTAGAAGTTATGAACACCTTTTGCTCTCCTTTTCCATAGTCTGTCTTTCATTAAGCTTTATAAACTCTTTTCAATCAATCTATTGAAAGAAGCATTAGCATATTCAGCATTTGCTTCTTTGGTTATATCACCCTCTTATTATATCCATAAATCATTTGGTTTTACAGCTCAGGACAAACCCTTCAAATTATTTTATTTAACTAAGCTATCTGAATTTGTGCATCTTTCTGGAATGAAGCAGAATTTAGTAATCATCTCCTGTAGTGAGAGGCCAGTCTTCACTTTTCACTTTCCTTACCCAGGAGCTGAATGAGCGCTGGAGATCCCTGCAGCAGCTGGCAGAGGAGAGGAGCCAGTTGCTGGGCAGTGCCCACGAGGTCCAGAGATTCCACAGGTGAGGGTTTTGTGTGGTCTTGACTCAAATGCTTTGTCTATCAAGAATTCTAAAAATATGTTCTAAACAAATCATGTTCAGTGGAGGGTGGTCTTTTAATTCTCTTTTTGCCTTTCCTTCCTTCCAATCAGAGATGCTGATGAAACCAAAGAATGGATAGAGGAGAAGAATCAAGCATTAAATACAGACAACTATGGGCATGACCTGGCCAGTGTTCAGGCTCTGCAGCGCAAACATGAAGGCTTTGAGAGAGACTTGGCAGCTCTGGGAGACAAGGTGAAATTCTGAGGAAGAAAACCCAAAAGCTTTCTTTTTATCTATCAGAAATGATTGAACTATAGCAGTTCTCTCTGTCTTCATTGTGTTCATTTCCCTTTCTCTAATCCTAGGTGAATTCTCTTGGTGAAACTGCCCAGCGTCTGATCCAGTCACATCCAGAATCTGCTGAAGATCTCCAAGAAAAATGCACTGAGTTGAATCAGGCTTGGAATAGTCTGGGAAAACGTGCTGACCAGCGCAAAGAGAAGCTCGGAGATTCTCATGACCTGCAGCGTTTCCTCAGTGACTTCAGGTAGCAATGCTATTTCCCATCTCAATTTGTTTATTATTAATGAAGTATACATGGCTTATTGTTCCACAGGAATATTTCTGTGAAGGGTTGAGAAAAAGACTCTACTCCCTGTTGTGATTTATTTTATTGGAGGGAGGGAAAAATTCCCTATTACTGTGTGTTCACAGGGACCTCATGTCTTGGATCAATGGGATCCGGGGCCTGGTCTCCTCAGATGAACTTGCAAAGGATGTGACTGGAGCTGAAGCTTTATTGGAAAGGCACCAGGTATGTGAAAGATAAGTGTTTCATAAACATTAACAAATGTTTCTTTTTTCTGTTGCTTTCCAATTAGAGTTCCAAAAACAGATCAGTTCTAGCTCTGGTCATTGAGCAGCACATCTCTGCCCCTTGCAGGAACACCGCACGGAAATAGATGCAAGAGCTGGCACTTTCCAGGCATTTGAACAGTTTGGACAACAACTTCTAGCCCATGGACACTATGCCAGCCCAGAGATCAAGGAGAAACTGGATATTCTGGACCAAGAAAGGACAGACCTGGAGAAGGCCTGGGTCCAGCGCAGAATGATGCTGGACCAGTGCCTGGAACTACAGGTACTCTGCTGCAGTTTGGATAAGGGAAATAATTCCTCTTTTCATAAAAAGCTCGTTATTTCATGGTGATAACAGTGCTCTTGATCTGTCTTGCTCATGCTTTGGATTTTTTTCTCCCCAGCTGTTTCATCGGGACTGCGAACAAGCTGAAAACTGGATGGCTGCTCGGGAGGCTTTCCTAAATACAGAGGATAAAGGAGACTCCTTAGACAGTGTGGAGGCACTCATCAAGAAACATGAAGATTTTGATAAAGCAATCAATGTCCAGGTGAGGAGTGTAGCTGAAGTAAGGGGAAAATAGTTTCCTTTTTCTTATGTGAACTATTAGCAAAAGGAGTTTCTGCCATGTATGGCTTCTAAAGTTGAGTTCTGCATGTTCACACGTGTGGAATTTGCTGCAGATTAGAAGCAGCTTATGCAGATCGGGATGTATTTAATTGCCTACAGACAGTGTAGAAATAGTGGCAAGTATTTGTGTAAATTTATTGATTTGAAATTATTTTTCCCCTTTATTTGTGGCAGAAAAGGGTATATTTCCAGTTTGTTGTAGCAGAAAGCTGCCTAGATTTATTGAGAGATCATACTGCTGAAGTTTTTAGCCCAAAAGATCCTTTTTTTCAGAGTGCCACAGGTGAAAAGTGTTCCAAGTTGAACTCTGCAGCCCTGTAGAAGAGACTTCCTTCATAGGGTCCCAGTAATACGAATTTAAAGAAGATTAAAAGGCTTGTTCTGTTCCAGACACTGCTCATCATTTGACTTTAGGGAACCACAGTTCTAATTCATGGTTTCTGGTTTGAATAGGAAGAGAAAATTGCTGTCCTTCAGTCCTTTGCTGACCAGCTGATTGCTGCGGATCATTATGCCAAGGGAGTCATCGCCAACAGACGCAACGAGGTCCTGGACAGGTCAGTGCTGCCCTGGGAGAGGGCAGATGACTGGAAATCCTCTTTAGGGATTCTGTAGCTGTTGAAGGTGATGCCTCATGTGGCTCTAGTGTTTTGTTCATTGTATGTGTCAAATTACTGCAGGTGGCTTCGTCTGAAAGCCCAAATGATTGAGAAGAGATCGAAGCTGGGAGAGTCTCAGACCCTCCAGCAGTTCAGTCGTGATGTGGATGAAATAGAAGCCTGGATCAGTGAAAAGCTCCAGACTGCAAGTGATGAGTCCTATAAAGATCCCACAAATATCCAGGTGAATGTGGTTCTTGGCTTAAAAATCAGAATATCATTCTTAACTTTGCAAGGCCTTCTCTGGTTTGAAAATCCATCCTCAGGAATTCTTGTTCAGAGATGACAGAACAGTGCATCACATGTTCTTGGACATGTTCTCCTTTTAGCAAGGAGAAAATGGAAGTTACATTATGCATGAAAGGAGACCCAAAATAGGACTAGGATAGTAATTATTTATGCCTATAATTAATTATTCATGCATATAATTAATAAGATATGTGGTATCTGCAGCAGAAAGTTTCCTAAAGAAACCCAAGTGGCTGTTCTATCTCTCTCCCAGCATCTAGACAATAAAATAAGGAAATGGAATTCTTGGATCTCAACTCTTTTACGTTATAAAATGTGAAGTCTCATTTATTTTTCAGTATTAAGGAATAAAGATACTTCTTATGCTTTAATTCTGGTTTTTGAAGTAGTATAAATGCACTGAACTACTTCTCTCAATCTGTTTTATAGCTTTCCAAACTGCTGGTAAGTAGTTTGGACTAGCCCTGGTATGTGAATTTATTTTCTCTGTATAAGCTTCTGTGTAGCCCAAGCTCTGGTTGCTGCTCCATCCATCAGTTCATGCAATCTCTTTGTTTTCTGTTAGTTCTTGACCTCCATCCAGGTACAGCTGTTGATCTTCATCCTATGGGTGTGGCTTTTTTGTTAATTCCTATTCAGCATCATTTATTTATGTATTTGTTTTGCAGGTGTTCTGCATGATCTGTTTAATTTATGCTGTGCTAATGATGTAGTTTAGGCTTTTTTAGGAGATAGCCCATAGGAAAATGGGGTTCTATCCCCCTTTTTCAGAAACTTTGCTGTTTGATCATCACTTCTGGTGGTTTAACACAGGGCATAATGCCAAATCCATGAGCTTGTATCTGTAGAATCAAATGCTGAAGATGGAGGATTCAGTAAATGATAGAACTTGATTGGCTTAGTTCTTGCAATAGCATAGAAGGGAATAAAACAGAAAGAACACTCCAGAAAAAGAGATGTACCAGATGGAAAGCTGACAGCACTTGTAAGAATCCAAGAAGTGGAGTAAAATGAGGATATGTGGAGGGAGAAGATAGAACAAAGAAAAGGGAGGCTAACGAGTAAGAAATTAAAGAATCATTTGTCACTTCAGAGTGTGGTACATTACATTTCTATTTTTTTAGTTGGAAAAAAGTTATATTAAACTAGAAAGGCTTGTCTGCAATTTGTTGTCATGGTAATTCTATGGAGATATGCAATTGGCAGCTTTTAAATTGAATTCTCCAAGTCAGTAGATCTAGCTTTGAAGAATATGCTTTTATAATCTCAGGATTTGGGATTTACAGTTCCCAAAATGAAGCAGTTCATGCAGAATTTCTCATACCAGCACTATAGTATTTTTCCTTTTTCATTTTTGATCTAACATTTCCTTTCATTCCATTCTCTAGGACACTCTCTACCCATGTCCAACGTCACTAGCATTTCCAGTTTATACTTGCAAATTCTGTCTTGTCACTTTTGTGCTGTTATCATATTCCTGGTGGGTGGATGGATCATGGATACATGAGAATTGCACACTCCTTCCCTCACCAAGGCTCCTGTTGTTCTCATGGTGCCCTCAATTTGACAGCGAAAAATTCTCACCAAATAATTCGGTTATGTTTTTATAGAAGTTTTTGGATGTTAATTCAGTATTTTTTTATATATATATATAATGGGGCTGTGTATGACTAATATCCCAACTGTGCAGAAAGCAGATAAGATGGAGCAGTGATTTCTGTTAATTACCTATAGGTTAGGACGGGAAGTAGGAATTTGTGTAATTACTGTAGAAGTAGAAAGGGTGATCTGCTCAGGGTGTGTGTAATTGCTGCTTTTCAAAGGGGTGCATTGAAAACTAGGAATTTTTACTGCAGTAACAGCTCAGCTCAGCACAGGGAATTTTGCATTGGCACCTGGGAAATGCAGAACATGCTGCCAAGAGTTCTGTGTATCAGCTCACCCAGTTCTGCCAGGTCAGAACTCGGTGGTTACTCAGGTAATGAGAGTAACCACTGAAGCAAGCAGTAAATACCCTACCCTGGGAGAACTTCTTCAGCTCAGCCTGTGCACAAAGCTGATGACGAGCCCATGAGAACAATGGAGGAGCCCTTTGTGCAGTGCCTGATGGTGTTGGGTTTGTCCTTGCAGAGCAAACACCAGAAGCACCAGGCCTTTGAAGCCGAGCTCCACGCCAACGCCGACCGCATCCGCGGCGTCATCGACATGGGCAACTCCCTCATCGAGAGGGGCGCGTGTGCCGGCAGCGAGGATGCCGTCAAGGTGGGCACCTTCAGGTCTTGCTTGGCTTAGCTTTGAGCAGAGTTTTGGTAACTGAGGCAGGACAGTGTCCCTCTAGAATAAATCTTGCTTTATAGAGGCTTTTGTATTTCAGGTACACAGTGTAGGTCAGGTGAATCATTCTGTTTCGGTCTCAAGGAGGATTAAATTATCCAATCCTCTGATTGAGGTGTAAATTATAACTGGGCAGCACGAAATAGTGACTCTAACTTGCATATCTGGAATCAACAGTCAAACTTCCACTATGTTCTGGTTTTGCATTTATCAGAACTCTTTTCCTCTTTCATTTGTGACATTTACTTATCTTTCCCACTTTCTGACAGGCACGCCTAGCTGCCCTCGCTGACCAGTGGCAATTCCTGGTACAGAAATCAGCAGAGAAGAGTCAGAAACTGAAAGAAGCTAATAAGCAACAGAATTTCAATACTGGAATCAAGGACTTTGACTTTTGGCTTTCCGAGGTAATAAGATGGGAATTAATTACTTACAAAGCATCTTTTTTTTCAGTTTTATTACCTTGCTGATGTTAGATTTTGTGGAGTACTGTTTAATTTTGATCAAGTGTAGGTTTATTTAAAAAAAACCTTTATTACTAGTAAAATTCTTGTGTATGTGTTCATGTTATAAATAATAAGGTGAGAAGAAGCAAATTTGCATGGAACCTTTTAGGTATTGAACAGGGGACAAGGTAAAGGTTTAGAACAAAATTGAGAAATAATTTGCATGGTTTGAAAGCATTAGATTTTCAAGGAGTTTGTGAAACGCAATTTGTTCTTCATTCCATGCTTCCTTCTCCATCCCCAGGTGGAGGCTTTGTTGGCATCTGAAGACTATGGGAAGGACTTGGCATCCGTTAACAACCTTCTGAAAAAACACCAGCTACTGGAAGCTGATATATCTGCTCATGAGGTATTGCTTTCCCTTTTAGTTTTGGAAAATAAAGCATAGTGATAAGCAAATTCTATACATACAGCTCAGATACCTGCTGCAGTCACAGACTTGTCAAAATGTGGTTTTTAACAAAACCTCTGACAGCGAGTCAGAGTCTGATTTTCATCCTGACATAAGGAGCACAGAAACGAGCTCTGAGCAATCCCTGCTCTCTCCCTGCTGTGTCCAGGACCGCCTGAAGGACCTGAACAGCCAGGCTGACAGTCTGATGACCAGCAGTGCCTTTGACACGTCCCAAGTGAAGGACAAACGCGAGACCATCAACGGGCGCTTCCAGCGCATCAAGGGCATGGCCAGCGCCCGCCGCGCCAAGCTCAACGAGAGCCACCGCCTGCACCAGTTCTTCCGTGACATGGACGACGAGGAGTCCTGGATCAAGTGAGTGTTTGGGAAGTTCTGGGCTTGCCAACCACACTCACGTCCTTTAGTGTGGCTTTGGAGCTGCCTTCCAACAACTGTAGGAGGTCACCTTTGCTGCCATTCCAGAAAAACTGTTTTGGGTGTGGCTTCTTATCGGCCGTTTTCTTTGGTCAAATCTCAGTAAGCAGAAAAACACTGTTTAGACTCAAGACATTTCATTCTAGTCTTTTTGGAAAAACTATCAAAAATTGAACCCTTTTTCAGTTTCAAGTACTTTCTTGATTCTAGCCAGTTGTTGTAATTAATCAAATGGTCTTTCCACATTGGTGTTAGTACCTCAGGAGGAAGGAAAGACGTGAGGCTGATAGAAATCATTCCAATTAGAGCACTTATTTTGTCATGCTTTTAAAACAAACAAAATTGGACAACTTTACAAAAGACATCTACATTTTTAAAAAGAAAACAGTACAGAGGATTTCTGTCCTTCAAAGATAAATGATGGGCCCTCTGTCACCTTCTTTCCCTCACACAGGAATGTGCTGCTAAGAGCCCCTTGCTGTTTACTAATAACTCTTGTACACAACTTTTTACATCCAAGATCTTTGTGCAATGCAGAGCTGTTGTGTATCTGAGGAGTTTTTTTGTTCTTTGTCAGGTTAGACCTTTAGAACTAATTTTCATGTTTTATCTTTCTCTCTTTTCTGTTGAATTTAGAGAGAAGAAACTCCTGGTTAGCTCAGAGGACTATGGCAGAGACCTGACTGGTGTGCAGAATCTGAGGAAGAAACACAAGCGCTTGGAAGCAGAACTAGCTGCCCATGAACCTGCTATCCAGGTAAATGCCTCTTCCCATGACACATTTCTCTATAAGCAGCACCTTTCTTGATTGTGGAAGAGGTGAAAGCCAGCAGTAGTTTTGCTGGACCCCAAACAATGCACATGAGGAAGGCAGGTGATGTTCCAATAACTGTTTCTCTGCAGGGTGTACTGGACACAGGTAAGAAGCTTTCGGATGACAACACAATTGGAAAGGAGGAGATACAGCAGAGACTGGCTCAGTTTGTGGATCACTGGAAAGAGTTAAAACAGTTGGCAGCTGCTAGGTATGAATTTCTGTAAAATTCAGTATTAATTCAAAGTTCATAGACTTATAATGAACAGATTTACAGAATTTCAGTGTATGGGTTATTAGGAATATGATGTAACAGTATCTATCACTGATCACAGACTCTACAAGACCACTGACAATGTTCCTCAGTAGAAACATGAGCCTCTTTTTGAGGTGTATGTTGTGTTTAGCCTTTTCTTGTTGGGAACCACAGGCTTGCAACCAGCTGGCTTTAAGCCACTACCAGGAGATCTTTTGTGATTAGAAACTGTTGGGAGAGAGTTTGCTTCAGCCATGGCTGCTGCCAGAGCAGTGAAGTGGGAGTGACAGGGTTCAGACTCTGCACATTGTTTTTATATCTTACATCTCAATGCCATAAAGCAACACTGAGAAGTTTTACCTTCCCCACACAGGGGTCAGCGTCTGGAGGAGTCTCTGGAGTATCAGCAGTTTGTAGCAAATGTTGAGGAAGAAGAAGCCTGGATCAATGAGAAGATGACACTGGTAGCCAGTGAAGATTATGGGGACACACTTGCTGCAATCCAGGTGTGGAGGAAGCTGTCAACACTTTGTTGAGTTACTGTTGATTAGAGCATGACAACTGTCTTTACAATTTAGAGGTTATTGTTGTTCCTTTTTGAAGGCCTACATTGTAAAAAATGTAAATTCACTTTATGAAAGCATCCCAGTAATGTTATTTTCTGTAGAAATTGCTTGCAGCTTGATGTTGCTTTGCATCTCTTGACCTCTGATTGGACGTCAGTCTCAGTTTTCTCTTGTCCACAGAAAACCAATAAGTTGTGCTAACCAGCTAAGATTAATTTTTGACAGAAAAAGTTTATGCTGATTTATAAAATAAATTACTTTTTAATAAATGGTGAGAAATTATTTTTAGAAATGCCTGTGTCTTGTATTTGCAGGGCTTGCTGAAGAAGCACGAGGCATTTGAGACTGATTTTACTGTCCACAAGGACAGAGTGAATGATGTCTGTGCTAATGGAGAGGATCTCATTAAAAAGGTGAGCATGAACTAGTAAAGAGAAACCTTCAAATGCTCTCCAGGATATCTTCATGTTACAGTAGACTTGCTCTTCTCTGTCATGTCTTTGAAAAGAGCTCTTACTCATGTTTTGTAAATGGCTGAGTAAGCTTGTTAGGTGTTTTGCTTTCCAGAACTGTTTCTGAGACAATGTCTTTCAGCTGAAGTCCTTGCTCATTGTCACCAATATCCTGAATGCCTCAGATGACTTTAACATCACACAGGATGCCTATTTTTTTTTCCTCCCTGTTACATAGAACAATCACCACGAGGCAAACATCACTGCCAAGATGAAGGGGCTCAGAGGCAAGGTGTCAGATCTGGAGAAAGCAGCAGCTCAGAGGAAAGCCAAATTAGATGAGAACTCAGCCTTCCTCCAGTTCAACTGGAAAGCAGACGTGGTGGAGTCGTGGATAGGTATGTTCTGTACTAGAGTACAATATTTGGTGACAAACCAACCAAAAAAAGGTCTCCAGTAGCTCCTCTTGTGCTGTTGTAATAAGCAGACCTAAGCCCAGAGTAATCAGCAGTGCTGTCCCTCATTTATGCTTTTGTAATAACCTAATCTGGAACAGAGAGAATGTTTGAGATGGAGAAATGACATTTTTGCAAAATTTGTTTCATTTTCCAGGAGAGAAGGAAAACAGTCTGAAGACAGATGATTATGGACGTGACCTCTCTTCAGTGCAGACCTTGCTCACCAAACAGGTCAGTGCTGATGCTGCTGCCACCCCATGAGGGAGGCACCAGCTGAACTCTTGTGAACACACAAGGATCCATGTTTGAAATATATGCAGGGTATTGGAACGGCTACAGAAAAATGCAATCTAAAATACCTTTTGCTCTTTTAATGCTTCAGGAAACATTTGATGCTGGACTTCAAGCTTTCCAGCAGGAGGGAATTGCAAACATCACTGCTCTGAAAGACCAGCTGCTTGCAGCCAAGCACATCCAGTCCAAGGCCATCGAGGCTCGGCATGCCTCCCTGATGAAACGCTGGAATCAGCTACTGGCTAATTCTGCTACCAGGAAAAAGAAACTCTTGGAGGCTCAGGAGCACTTCAGAAAGGTGAGTGGCCAGCCATGGAGCTACAAAAATCTAATTGTGCACTTGATAAAAAATGCACACTTGCAACTTCTGTAGCTTGTTTGTGCTTTTGCAACTAATGATTTTGGAGATCCTGGAGAATTAACATAAGAATTAGAGATGCTTGCAAGGCAAACTTTTTCAAGTTAATTCCAGATGAGCTCATACAGAATATTTCCATTACTGAACAACTGGATTTTTTTTCTCTTTCCAAGGTTGAGGATCTGTTCCTGACTTTTGCAAAGAAGGCCTCTGCCTTCAACAGTTGGTTTGAGAATGCTGAGGAGGACCTGACGGATCCTGTGCGCTGCAACTCACTGGAGGAAATCAAAGCCCTGAGAGAAGCTCACGATGCTTTCCGTTCCTCCCTAAGTTCTGCCCAAGCTGATTTCAACCAGCTGGCAGAGCTTGATCGCCAGATCAAGAGCTTCCGTGTGGCCTCCAACCCCTACACTTGGTTCACTATGGAGGCTCTTGAAGAAACCTGGAGGAATCTGCAGAAAATTATCAAGGCAAGTCAGCGAGGGAAGGATTGTCTTCATAGTTTACAACCTTTCAGTTGTCCTTAGAAGTTGTTCTCTGAGATAATGGGTATAAGTTTGTCACCATAATACAGTCAAAATATCTCAAAATTCGTGAGCAAAGAAAAATTGCTGTTAACTGTAAACTTGTGCTATTGTCAGTTGCTCTCATGGTTTTCTATTTGTGGCTCTTCCAAAGGCAAAGCACATGTGTCTCACTTCCTACTGTAATACAAGTTTAACTTCTCTGCTATGCAATGAAGCAACTGTTGGTTCTGTTCTATTCTCAGGACTTCAGTTCTGAATTATCACCTGAGATGCTTTTCTCTAGATATCCAGGACACTGAGAACTCAATCTTGTTTTGAGGCTTAGAACTGTGCTGGGATGCAGCTTTTAGTTTTTGCTTTCTGTTACAGGATGAGACCAATCCCTTTATTTCTCTGAAATTACTGTTGTTAATTTCTCAGGAACGTGAACTGGAGCTGCAGAAGGAACAGCGAAGGCAGGAAGAAAATGACAAACTGCGTCAGGAATTTGCTCAGCATGCCAATGCCTTCCACCAGTGGATTCAGGAGACCAGGTAGAGTTTGTCCTTCCAGGACCTGCCCTTAGAGAATCCCTTAGGTAGTATTTGTGTGCATCCCCCATCTCTTTGGACTGTCAAAGTTGTAAATGTCTCCTACTGACAAACAGCTCATCAGGACTTGTCCATTCTCTGCAGCTGGGAGTTGAAGGAGGCCTCATTAGCTCCAGGGGAAAGGAAAGCCCTGAAACACCACACTTCAAAAATGTTCCTATTTCTGAATTAATTTTCCTGCAGTAATTCCAGTTATCCAGGACTTCATTTTTCTCCAGTTATTCCTGAACTAGGCTGCAGCACAGCTGGAGAGGTGGAGCACAAATAGCTCCAAGCAGACTCTGAAGTGCCAGCAGTGTTTCTGTTAATGCCCCTTCTGTATTGGGTGGTGTATTGGGAATCTTACTGGAATTCAAATAGAGAAAGATGATGTGAAAAGAGCTTAAAACATCATAATCATTTCCCAGGGCTACTGTCTAATAATAACCTTCTCTAAGGAGAGGGAGGAAAGATGTAACAACTGTGTTAGAAATAAAAAGTCTCAAGGTTGAGCATTGCAGGTCCCTGCACTCAGTCAGTGCTGTAAGCAGCTCTGACAGGTTCTGGCTGAGGGTCAGAGGAGGTGAGTTCTGTTTTAACCCTGTGATTCTCTGTCTGTGTGTTTACAAATAGTTCTGTATGTGTCTTCATGAAATAATGAACTATAGATATGATTTTTAACTTTTTGATGTTTGCTTCCCACCCGAATCTCTATCCCTCTCTCACTGTCTTCTCTCTGTCCTGCTGCCTGATGTTTGGATCTTCACATTCTACAGGACTTACCTGCTAGATGGGTTAGTATTGAATTTTATATCTTTCAAATTTTGGTGGCGTGTTCTGCTCTGTGTGTTTTCTCCTGTCGTTACATTGCTTGTGAAAGCTGTGCTCAAACCCCTCTTCTTTGAAAAGAACAACCTTTTGCTGAGGTGCACAGACACAGGAAACAAGATTTTGGAGTAGTTAACTATAAACCAGTAGAAACATAACAATGTCTTAGTCAAAAGGAGAATTACAACAGGCAGCCACTGGCACACCATGGAATTCCTGACTTTTGCTTTCTCTGAGGGCTTGCACAGGAAAAGCCCCTTAATTTGAGAAGATATGTGAAAGTGTAGCTGCTCTCCAAAGGCAGGCTATTCTGACATTTCTAGTTTTTCAGCTTGAGACTTGCTTAGTGAAATAAAACATTTGACCATAACTGTTCTGAGAACAATGAAATCTCCAAAGTATTGACTGGGTTTGATAAGGAGAAGGGAAGATTCTTACAACGTTTTGCTGAAATTACATATCTTAAAACCCTATAGTTTGCAAATAACTGCCCATTTAATCTGCTGCAGAACCATGCCCCATACAGATTTTAGTCTGGACAGGAGAAAGACCTTCCAACATGAATCCAAGAAGCTGTTGGAGTTTGCCAGCAGTTTTAAACCCACTCTGTCTCCACAGCAATGGTTCCTAACGAGGATGTGTGCTGCCCATTTGTCTGGAAGTGCAAAGGAAATAATAAGATCTTTAAATGTTTTCAGACTACTAAAGCCTCTGCAAATGTGTCTGTCCAGCTAAATTCCTTCAGCAGGACGAGTCTCAGCACAGTGGAAGCTTTGTGATAAGATGTGATGTCAAATGCCAGCAGTCTCGGGGCCAGGGCAGAGGCTTGTGTGTGAGCCTGTGCACAGGGCTGGAGGAGGCCAGGGCCTGGCTCCTAAAGAGAAAGCTTTTCCTAATCAAAGGGTGGAATCTTCACAGATAATTCTGCTGCTTATTTGCTCTGTAAGGATCACAGTCTCTTGTGTTCTGCCAGATAAAAATAGTTTGCCCTGGTTGTGTTGTACAGTTTAATGGAACCAAGCAGATTTTGCTGGAATGGATGCTGAATTCCCTGCTCCTTTGTCAAGTAGTGTTGTAGATTAGTTCTGGTATCCAAGAATGAGTGAACAGAAAGGAGCCATTCACTGAAAGACACAGGGTCAGAGTTAGAGATCCTCATGCCAGGCTCTTTTGTTGAACAAATTACCAGAGGGCTGCTGATACGCCAGGCAGAATTTGTCCTTAATTCTCTGTGAATAGATTAAAAACGTGGATTTAGTTCCAAGAGGCACTGGCTGTGCTTAGCCTGGCTTGGTGAGAGGGAAGGCAGAGCTTCAGGGAGGTGTCAGGAGGAAAGCTGCCGTGCACACTCCTTGCTTTGCAGCTTGTGTGTGCCCAGTACTGCCTGGGAGGGGTGTTCTTTGGGGAAGGGAGTAAGAACAGTTTGGAGTTTTGGAAGAAAAATGCTTTTAAATCTGTAGATGAGCTAACTGCAAAACTTCAGTTTGTCTCTTAGAGAGACTCACTTTTTTGTGACTTATATGAAAATAATAAGTTTATTTTTGTGTATGTGCAACCAGCATTTAAATAATTTTCTCTCATTAAGTACTTGCTTGTCTTTGCTGCAAGGCAGTGCTGGCTTGGAGTGTGGCTCCACTGCAGTGGCCGTGTTTTGGTGTGTTCTTTCCTCTGTTCTTTCTTTCTTCCTTTTTGGAATTTACTTGGTTTCTTTCCTTTGACTAGCATAGCATATCGTCGTGTCATTCGTGTCTATCAGTATGAAGTTGGGGATGATCTATCTGGAAGGTTTTTTCCTCTTATTTTCTTACCTCACTTTGGTTTTCAAACGCACTCGTTAATTCCAAGGCTCGCTTTCCTTCCAACTAACTTTCACGGCTTAGAGATGCTTGGAGGTTTGTTTCCCTGTTGGTTCTTTCCATGGTTGGTTCCCAGCTTCCTGCTCAAGGCTCTGTGCTTCATCTCTAGGCAGGTGTTGAGTCTGAGCCTTAACCCTGTGGTGAGAAACACCCAGATGTTTGGTGCATTTTCATTGCTGCAGAGTGATTCAGCACTTGAAATCCCCATTCTCAAGAAGCTCAAAAGCACGTGGGAAGACAGAGTCCAGTGGGGATGAAAACCTGGTTTTAGTGACTGAAACACCAGAGATTCAGGTTTTAGGAACTTTAATACCCCAGAGTGAGAGGACACCCCACCTGCACAGCACCCAGACTCACTGTCCATGTGTGGGTCATCCAGTGCGAGCTCTCACCGTACGTGTTGGAAGGACAGAGATTCCCAAACACGGCTGCTTAGAGATTGCTTGGGATCTTGGGGTGGGGGAAAAGCAGCATCCAGAGACTGCCCATAGCTAGTCTGTGTGAAGATCTTGGAGCCCCTGGCCATTGTGGGGACCTGCATGTAAAGCTCAGGGTGGAAATCACTGGGCAGAGTGGCTGAACCTCAGCTGCTCTTGGTGCAGCATGGAGAGGTGGGGTGGGAAAGGCACCTTTCCACCAGGCACTACTGAGCAGCAGAGGTCTGTAGCTCTCTGCAAGGATTTTGCCACATTAAGATTACTTTTCAACCAAACCAGTAGTTCTCACCATCTTTTTTTACCCTCATTTTCCCCTTTGTAACACACCTTTGTAGAGCTCCTGTACCTGACTGCAAATACAGCCCATCCCCAGTGACTCACCTGCAGTTGGTGTGTGTGGTGTGTGCTGGGCACGGGGCAGGGGGTGGGACTGCACTAAATTCTAATTCCATGAGGTCCAGTAAAGCGGGTGCTTTGAGTCTGGCATGAAGTGTGGCTGCTGATCACGTTGCCTTTCAAATGGGGCTAGAAATTAACTATATACAGAAATAAGAATCAGACAAAATGTACACTGTCAGTCTGAAATAGGATGAGTCAGAATAAATAAAACAAAACCAGTGTTTAAATATCTGTAAGGATTTTTCATTTTGAGGAAGGACTGTTAATTTCAAGCCCCACATGCCTTTTTTTATGAGATAAGTGCCTTCTCTCACTGTTGTTCTGTGTTTAGGTCATGTATGGTGGAGGAATCAGGAACACTGGAGTCACAGCTAGAAGCTACTAAAGTAAGTGATGTGCACCTATGGCTAAAACAGCATTTCCAGCTGGCTTGGGAACACAGGGCAGGAAGGGAAATGCATGTAATTATGTGGTAAAGTCTTAACTGATTTTAGACATTTGGACACCTCTAGGATTATCTATTTACATATCTGCTGTTTATGTTGCAGGGCATTAAACAACATTGATGTAGTTTCCCCTCTTTTTTTCCTTTTTCTTAAAGGAGGTGGGGTAGGGCAGAGAGGGGATACAGTATTTTCAGCACATTTCCTAATAAGCGGTTTTTTAGTCTCCAGAACTGGTTTGCAAGCCCTGGTTGATAGTGAGCATGAAGATGAACATTGCTTTGAATTTTATTTCACAAATCCCAGTATATGGACATGGTATAACCCTTCCTCCCCTGACAGCCTCTGTTCCAACTTTTTAAAGGTTTTTTTTGGTGCTCCATGATTTCTCTCCTCTTTACTCCCTTCTCACAGCGCAAGCACCAAGAGATCCGAGCTATGAGGAGTCAGCTGAAGAAGATCGAGGACCTTGGAGCAGCCATGGAAGAGGCACTTATCTTGGACAACAAATACACAGAACACAGCACTGTGGGGCTGGCACAGCAGTGGGACCAGCTGGACCAGCTGGGGATGAGGATGCAGCACAACCTGGAACAGCAGATCCAAGCCCGGTACTGCCTGGCCCCCACGTGTGGTTGGAAGTGTCTGACTAGGGGTGGGAGAAACACAGGAGCCACAGCTGCCCATGCCTGCAGCCAGCCTTGCATGGTCTGTGCTGAAGACCATGTGCTCAGAGCAGTGGAGGCACTGAGCTTGTACATCCCCACCACCTCCCAGTTCCCTTCTGAGGGATTAAGTGAGCAGTTCTGGAATAGCTCCCGTTGGCCCTGAGCAAGGGTGGGCTCTTAGTGGAATGGTTTTATTCTGTGGAATAAGTGTGTACAAGTGTTCCCACACTGAATGGTTGTTTGCTCCTTTGTCCTCACTGTGTGGTACCACAGAGTACCACAGCTCAGGAACTGCTAAACAGCTTTGCTGCTTCCTTTTCAGGAACACCACTGGAGTCACTGAGGAGGCCCTGAAGGAGTTCAGCATGATGTTCAAGTGAGTCACAAGGAACACATGGCCAGAGGAAGGCTTGGGAGATATTTCTGGCACGTGGATCCTGTTTGCAGGATCCATTTGTGGCTCCTTTGTTGTCTGCCCCACTTTGTGTTGAGCTGCTCCATTCTTGGCCAGAGGGCAACAGCCTCCAGCCCCTGCTGCTGGCAGTGCCAATGCATTCCAGCTGGCAATACCACTGGGGTTTTTTTCTGGGGAAGGAGTGATTTTTAAGCAAACTTAAGATTTTGTGCGTATTTTTCATGTATGCTAGATAGAACTGTTTATTGATACAAACTCATTTGTCCAGAATAGGGCCTGGTTATAACCTTGATCTAGTTTTCAGCCCACTTTACAGCTCTCAGGACTCAGTAACTGACAGACGTGGGTTCTGGTTTTATGTTTTTAGGCACTTTGACAAGGACAAATCTGGACGACTTAATCACCAGGAGTTTAAGTCTTGCTTGCGCTCTCTCGGCTACGATCTGCCCATGGTTGAGGAAGGAGAGCCAGACCCTGAGTTTGAGTCTATTCTTGACACTGTAGATCCCAACAGGTATGTGAGTTGGACCTTTCTATACTGCAAAATACATGGAAGTATTGGCTGGGGAGTTGGCTGGAAGGTCCTTCAAAGGCTAACAGCTGTGGCTGTTTTTACAGTGACTCATATGAAAGCCTTAAGGGAGGCAAGACTGACATTTGTTAAGAAATTCACTTTCAGAGAATGATCTTGTGTTGAGTCTCCTCTGTTAAGACTTCCACTCCTTCCAGAAGAGTTCCAGCCCCTCTCTGGAGGGCCTGGCAGTGCTCTGGGTGCTCACACTGTGTTTTGCTGGCAGGGATGGACACGTCTCGCTGCAGGAGTACATGGCCTTCATGATCAGCCGGGAAACGGAGAATGTGAAATCCAGCGAGGAGATCGAGAGCGCTTTCCGCGCCCTCAGCTCCGAGGGGAAGCCCTACGTGACCAAGGAGGAGCTCTACCAGGTAAGTGCTGGTTGTTGGCCCCCAGAGAGGAACTCACAAGACTTTTGTTCATAGATAAAGCCCAGCACTAATGGCTTGGAGGCTCATGTCACGGGGGCCGAGTCAGTTCTGACCTTGCCAGGAGATCCCCTGCAGCAAACACTGAAATTGCTGTGACAGTCCTGCTCAGTTGCTTTCTTAGCTCTGTAGAGGAAGAGGAAAAGCTTTACATACCAAAGAACTGCTCAGGTTGAATAAAACAAGAAGCCTGGAAGGGAGTGCACTGTCTTTAGAATTTCCTTCCATCATTTGGGAAACTGGATGGGGGATGTTTCTCCAGAAACCAACTCAAAGGAAAACGCTGAGCTGAAGTTTAGACAGTATGAACATCTCCTCCCTCTCACTGCCCTGCCAAGACAGCAAGTTTTTCCTGTCTGAATACCACCAGCTGGCAGGGAAATAAAGAGTTTGCAGTGCTTCCTCGTCCCAGTTACCTGTTCTGTTTTCTATTTGCTGGGAAGACTCTGCTCAGGCCTTCCAACCCTTAACCAAATAGTGCCAGCAGCCAGAGCATTTCCATGCTGGGTGCAGTTGTAGTGCTCTGGTTTCTGCCCCGGGGAATGGGAGGGCTGCCTGTCAATACCCCTTGGCAGCCCCAGAGCCCTCTCACCCCCACACTGTCTCTCTTTCAGAACCTGACCCGGGAACAGGCCGATTATTGCATCTCTCACATGAAACCCTACATGGATGGCAAGGGCAGGGAACTGCCTTCTGCCTACGACTACATAGAATTTACACGTTCACTCTTTGTGAATTGATCTCAAACACTAGTACCAAAAGATGCAAAGGACATGCTCACGTTTGCTGACTGTAGCTCTGCATGTGTCTCTCTCTCTTTGTGCTCTACAATAATCAATGTTACTTTATGATGTAACCTTAAAGTGCTTAGCTTAAAACTCTTAGGGAAAAGAAACATGTTGCAGTGTGCTTCAATAAAAGTTACTGGTCGAACCACATCATCTTGTGTTTAATGGTTAAATGCAAATTTAACTGTTTAGGTGGAGGCAACTCCAGCTGTTGGTTACCTGTGTTTTCCAGGCCAACACTGGAACAGGTGAGTGGGGAACTGTTCTGGAGTCAGGGCAGTTACAAGCTTCACACAGCTGTTGTGCTGCTCCCTCAGTCCACGATCTCACTTGCCAGCTGCTCCAGGTGACTCATTTCCCTTGGTCCCTGCTCTGTGAAGTCGGAGCTCAGCTGCCAGACTTTGACTGTCCCAGCAGCATCCCCTGCTGCCAGGAGCCGCGTGTGCTTGGTGTTGAATTCCAAACAATAGACAGGGCACTCGCTCATGGACTGCTTCAGGGACACCGTGGGCTTCTGCATGCTCCTCGCCAGGTCAAACAGGTGCACCTCTCCTGCAGACAGACATTCATTGCAGCTTCATGGCAACAGACATCCTGTCTAACAGCAGGTGAGTATCTGCTTTGTCTGGCACTAAGAGTTATTTTTAACCTGTTTCCCCTGCTGATGGGTGTCTAGGCTGTGACAGACAGCTGACATTACTGCAGGCAGCAGAGATTTGTTCTGCTGTCAGAAACCTGAAACCAGCTTGCCAAATTCTGTGAAATCTCAGTTCTTTAACTCAAAAATGCCTGGGCAATTTTCTAAGGAAAAAGTTTTCATTTTAAGCCATTAGTTCAGGCAGTAGATGTCAAAAACAGGCTGGAAATATATTTAGCCACAATGATCTTGCTGTGCTGTATTCTGTGAATGACTGGGGCGACAGATTTACAGGTACCATCAGAAGTGAAAAATAACTGTGCTGGTTCACCTTGCTAAAGTTAGAAATTACTCCTTTGTACTAATTACACAGCACAAATAACGGTCACTGCTCTGTGCTAGTGGGATCTGCTAACCAGTACAATCGACTTGACTAATTAATACCCAGCACACTCCTCATTTTATGCTCAAGAGGAGGCTGCAGTTACTTGCCTTCCCCAGATGCAGCTGCAAAAACCAGTGGTCGAACTGGAGACCAGCATACACAGAACAGGTATTTCTTTGATAACTGCAGAGCAAAGAGGGGTTGTGTCTGCAACATGGAGTGCAAGTGAACTTGTCCGTCGGTCCCACAGCTCAGAAAGAGGTTCCTGGGGGAGGCAGGAAGCAAGAAACAGCTTTTTGTTTTATTGCTAATGATAAAGAACAAAAATCAGTCAAGGAGCATGACCTTGGACAATATCCCTGCTTTGTAGAGGTCTGTGTTTCCTAAAGCAGCGATTGCCAGTGCTGGGGGCTGTAGAGATGCAGCTTTGTTACTGCCCTCAATTAAGCTTAATGAGGGCTTGTATTGACCGGTGATGGGTTGTGGCCCAGGGCCGCCTGAGAACTGCTGATCTAGAGCTGGGCATTGTTCGAGTTGGGCTTGTCTCATGCAAATTAAATGCAAACCTGGGCTGTCAGCATGTTTCACTGAAACAGGGCTTGGGGCCCCCACGGATGGTGGGTGAATTGCTGGCAGAGATGGGAGCTTCTCATTTAAATTCTGGCAGCTGCTGATGTCAGAAAAATCTTCAGTAACATACTTAGTGATCTGCCCAAGTGAAGGACTTTTTCACATCCTTGGCTTTAAACTGAGTTTTAATTGTAACAAACAGGACGATCTAAGGAAGGTGCTAATGTTGCTCATGTGCCCACATGCAGCACAGTCCAGTAGGCAGCTTCACCAGAGCCCAGTGGATGTTGTTTCTCCTACAACGGGAAGTTCCTAATGGCAGTTGACCCTTTTTTTGGAACTTGTACACACCCCAGGGGCTATCTGAAAAATCTGTGTTTAGAACCAGGCAGTGGTAGCGTCCCACATGCAGCACTTGCCTGTGGAAGGGCGAGCAGCTCACGGAGTACACGGGCCCAGCATGAGGGGAGAAGGTGAGTTCGGCCGGCGCCCTGAGGGGAACGGAGCCCCCGGGCCGCGGGAGCGCCGGAGCCTGGGCTGCGGCAGAGCACCTCAGGGAATACCCGCCTTCCACACCCACTACGAACACGCCGGGCTCAAAGTGTGAGAAAGACAGCGAGGTCACCCCCACGGCTGCCTCTCCCCAGGCCATCTGGGGAAAGAGAGAGAGCTGGTGTGAGCTGGGGCTCCAGAGAGAGGCACACGAGGGCAGAGCCTGCTGGGGCCCAGCAGGCTCTTCACAGCACAGCTTGTGACAGCTCCGTGTTTGTAGCACTGAATCCTTCCGACAAAGGGGTTCACATGAATTAATATTACAAGCAAGTTCTCCATCCCAGCAACTTCTCTTCAGAGCATGGCAAAACCTCAGCTGTTATCAGCCTTCCAAGAATGATTTCCATATGGCAAAGGAGCTGTGGGTCAATGGTGCCTATGTTCAGAAGGGGCTTTTCCTGGCCCTTCTTGGAGCTGAGCAAGTTCTGACACTTGGGTTCCAGGGTTCAGAGTTTTTTTGTGGAAAGAGCACTCTGAGCTGCTGCACTCACCTTCTTCAGCCGAGTGCTGCGAGGGATCTGCTGAGCCACGATGGCAAATCCTTCAGCCAAGGCCAGCCGCCCATCCTGCTCCTCCCTCCACAAGAGGATCTTCCCATCCGTGGCCACACTCAACAGCCGGGCGTGGTTTCTGTGCTTGGTGTCAGGTAACCACTTAACCTGTCCCAAATGCCATGAGCTCAGGACAAGGGGGACTGTCACACCTGCCCAGCCCCTGCAGCCCACGGTGACTGGATCTACCCGGACACGGGAGGAGCCCAGGAACCAGCCTGGTACCAAACGAACTTCTGGGAGCTGGCACAGACACAGATGCAAGGACAGAAACACTGAATCTCCATTGCAGTTTCTATGATTCACTCGCACTCAGTTTTGGGATAGGCATTTATGGCACTTTCACCCAGCTCCAAACAACAGCATTTTCCTGAGTTGCAGATGAGAAAAATACATAGAATGTCCAGAGTTATAAGGCCCCAGAAGGGCAAATCCTTAGGAAGCCAGACTGCATGACATGCTTGTAAATCCCCTTAAAGCATGTGGCTTTAAGCTTCTAAGGATCAGTGACACTTTCCCATTTGTTTTTAAACCACTCCAAGTATCATTGGCTGCATCTCCCTTCATAAACGATTATAATTGTCTGATCTTTGTTTATCCTGGACAGTGAGAAGTTATTTTTCACAGGCTAAGTGTCTGTTCAGGAGCTAGATTTGGTGGAAAATAGCCAAGTAAAAAAGAATGTAACTGTTGAAATGCCTGTGAACTGCCTGGCTGTGGATGGGAACCAAAGGGATAACAGAGCAGTGGCAACTGTCACCTGCCCCAGCCCTGTCTGCTGTCAATGTTCTCTGTTACCTGATAGACTGGGTCAGTGTGGGTGTCATCTGTCATCCCTGTCCTCCAGATCACAGGGTCTTCTGTCCTGCTGGTGTCCCACACCACCAACTCCCCACTGAACAGACCACCTGAAAGGACAAATATAAAACATTAAGTTCTGACAGCTCCACAAATGGAGCAGTGGTGGAAACACTCAAAAGGTTGGGCAGTTCTATGGAGGGCACAGCCAGTTCTGGTGTAAGAGAATATTACTCTGCTGAAATAAGCTTATTCCCTTACAGCCAAGGCTGGATTCCCTTCTGTCACCTCTCTCTAAGAAGGGGATATAAAGGCAGGTATCACTGAAGAGGCAGCAAGTCCTAGTTCAGATGCAACAGTGCACTTATCTGTGTTGGTGGACATTAGTTCCTCCGTCTGAGGAGCTGCAATGCTATTCCTTTACAGGAAATCTGAGGCTGGACTGAGAGAGAAAAACCAAAGGATCCAGCTTGCAGGACAAAAGGGTATGTTTCAAGCATGGTCTGAGGTAAGAACAACCCACCAGCTATCAGTGATGGTTGGGAGGGATGGAAAGCCAGGCACATGACAGAACTGGGAACATCCACCACGAGGTCAGGGTGCTGTGGATTCAGTGCTCTTCTGTCCAGATTCCAGGTACAAACATAGGATTTTTCTGTGCTCCAGTCCCCATCATCCAACCTGAAAAACAAAAAGCTACATCTTGCTTTGTGTGTTCCACAGGATTCCAGTCCAGCAGAGCTCTGGATTCAAAACCTGCAGGACATTCCCCCCTGGGATTCCCCCCTGGTCACCTCAGTGTGCTGCTTTGTGTCCCATCATGAAGGAATCATGAGGGGATGGAACTTCTCTGGGGGGTACTTTATACAGGATGTGACAGGGCACATGTCTGTGCTTACAACAAAGTGGCAGCCAGTAAATTTTGGGTACAATTTCCCTATTCCAAGACCTACTCACCATTCAAATAATGGGAACAATCAAAAGGGTGAATATGGAAAGTTCATGGAAGGAATTCTGCTGAAGGTACCCACAGACACAAACCCCACATCCTTATCTGCAAACAGTTGTAGACTGGGAGAGCAGAAGGAGCAACTAACATACAGGTTTGCCCTGTTTTACTCTTCCCCACGCATTCTCTCATAGATACCCTTTTTGCTGGGGCTTTTAATCTAAGGAAAGAGGAGCATTAAAAAAATAGGAAGGGCAGTAGTAGGGCCAAGAAAGAGGGGGCTGCTACAGACATTAATGGATTAGATAAATGATTTTTGAAACCCTTATTTCAGAAATCCTTAAACATGGGTTGTTAAATGTTCATGTGTGAACAGGTGCCAGGTTCATCCAGGGTGCTCAAAGACCACATTAAACATCACGATCTCAGTGGAGATAAAGTGCATTCTCCCAAACCTCACCTACAGCTATTTGCAAGTGCATCTGCTCTTTACATTTTTCAAACAGACTCTACCTAGAAATAAGTCAGTAAGATCATGCATCCATTTTCAGGATGGGGGGAAGGTAGAAGAAATAAAAGATATAATTCAGGACTTCCCTGAGATTTTGTTACTTTGAATATTAATATTTAACTTGCATAAGCAGTGTATATAGATATAGGTACATATATGTCAGTTTATTCCTGCAGAGAAAGCAAACATATCTAGACCTCAGGTCAGCCTGAGACATCACATCAGCCCCAGCTGGACTCCCAGATCCACCTGGATACTCACCGGCCATAGGAACATGCAATGACAGATCCCGTGGCATTCCATGAAACACTGGTGACCTGCAGGTTTTGATCCCGAGCCTCTGGGTATGACAGTGTATGCAAACACAACACCTGGAAGAGATCAAATCCAAGCACTGAGGCAACCATCTCTGAACAGAAAGAAATGAGATTCACTCCCACCCCTGACGTGATTGTGTGGTTACAGTGTGGGTTTTCCTCAGTCCAAGAATTTATGTGAAAAGGTCGTTAAATTCCTGTTGGGAAACAAACCCACAACACAACTGTCACTCAAACACAACCTCTCAGAGAGTGCACAGCTCTGCAAGGCTGTGCCTAAGAACTTAGAGCAGCTGCCAGGTGTGAGTTTGGCGCTTGCTGAGCTCCACAAGTAACAGTTTGAAAATGCCAGTCCCAACATGTACTGTCTGATACAAATTGCTTCCATTCCTGAGCACCATGCACTAAACAAACATAATCTAAGCAGGCAGAGCTACCAACTCACTGGCTGCAACAGTTCCTAGATCCCTGCTAGGCTGGAGTGCTCTGAAGGAGCTGAATAAAAGCCTACACCAACTGCAGGTTTCCTCCTCTCAGTGCTGCTACAGCCTCAGTCACCAGTGGGAAGAACAGTTTTAGCATGCAAGGAGCTGGAAAAAGCCCCAAGGCAATCCAACTGGTAATGTTTAATTATTAGAAACTGGCAAGAACAATCACAGCAATAAGGACTAGAACTAACAACTTAGAGTAACTGTAACCGACTCTGCTTGGACAATGACCTGAATTCTGTCACTTACTGTTTCATCCTGATCTGTCCAGTTCACTTCAAAGCCATCAAAGGCATGACTTTTCCAGTTTTTATTTAGCTCTTTGATAACAGCATCCTCCACTCTTTGAAGGAATGATAAAAGCCCAGTGTAATCTACTTGGACTTCTTGCTGGAAGTCTTGGACGGCATCTTTGCTCTGTTCTGTCTGCACCGCAGCATCTCGGGCTATATGAGACTGTGCTGCAGCTTCTGCTGTTGAAATTTTCCCAGTCTGGCAAGTTTTCTAGTAAAAGAAGACAGGCAGTCTATAATCCAAGGAGGAAAACAAGTGTTGCACAATGCATTCAAAGCACCTTCCCCTTCCTGCCTTTTCACGGAGACATTCCAGCCCCTCTGCACAGCTCTGGCTCATGGTTAAACACAGGGTACCTCCGCACCTGCCCAGGTGTTGGTGACGCATTTGTGACCTTCCCACAATGTAATGGAAGGCAGAGATGCCCGAATGCCAGTCAGATTCAGTCAGTGCTCTAAAGCACGGAATGGGAAGGATGGGAGAAGGCAAGAAGGCAGCGAGCTCCAGAGTAAGGAGCGAGCAGCGCACACGGTGACAGCGCAGCGTTATCAGTTCTCCAACTGCAGCGCGGCAGCCGCTCGGGTGGTTCTTTGCCAATTCGCACACAGGGGCTAAATCGGGACAGAGTCGGCGGGCAGACACAGGCCCCGCTGCCCTGGCCCCGAAAGGTGACAAAAACTACCTGAGCGGGAGGTCTCGGTCCCGGGCCGCGCTGGAGCCGCGGGACCTGCGGGAGGGTCACGGACGAACAGGGAGGGGGCAAGTCGGGGCACGATCCCAGAAGGTCCGGGGAAGGCGCAGCCCGGACAGCCGCCCGTGCCCGGCCCGGTGGTACAAGAGCGCGGAGCGGAGCCGCCCCAGGGGTCTCTCACCGCCTCGCAGCGCGCGCTCCGGGCGCTCCTCCACAGCGACTGCACGTCGGCACCGGGTGCCGTCCTGTCCTCGAACATGCCGGGGCCGGAGAGGGCCCGGCGGTCCCGGGGGATCGGGGGTCGCTCCCGGGGGATCGGGGGTCGCTCCCGAGGTCGCGGCCCGTGGCNCTGAACCGGGCGGGGCCATGTTGGGCAAGGGCGCGGAGAGGCGGTGCTGGCCGGGCCGTGGCTCCGTGCGGGAGAGGGTGCGGCCTATCCCGGCACCTTCGTTAGAGCCGTGCGTCCCGCGGAGACTGCTTCTTTCCCTTCGGTCGCTCCCGCCGCGGCTGCGCTGGAGCCCGGCTGGTCCCGCCGCGCCGCCGGGGGCACGAGTGGCAGCGCAGGCGAAGGGCGCGGGGCTGCCAGGAGTTAAGGTGGCGCCGGGGAGGGGGCGACAAAGCCGAGCGCGGTGGGGAGGGGGGACTGGGCCGCCTTGTGAGGGAAGCTCTACTTGGCTATGACCGTGTGTTTGCCAGGGAATGCGGCTCATGCACACTTAGTGCCCGGGGTGTGCTCTGGCCCGTTACTTTGCTCTCTACTGTCGTTGGTTTTGACGGGAATTTGTGCCGAGGGTGAATTACTGTGTGGCCGAGCTGGCTGCACGCCCGCGGGGCAGCTCTCCGGGAGCCACCCGGTACCTGGGTCACAGCCCCTGCAGCTGGATAACCTGTGCTGTTCCTGTCTGCAGGGACAGTGCCTGGTGGTGTAGCTTCTTTAAGTGATTCTTCCTAACAGGTATGACTCTGCTTGGAGATTTTTTCTAACTAACTCATTGGAACAACTCGATGATGAATGCACAGGCTAAATTTAGTGCTGGCATAAGCAGGCACAGATGCATCAACTTCAGTGGAGTTATTCCGGCTGTTGCTGGGAAGGAGTCTGGCCTGTGTAGGCATCAAGACTGCAGGACACAGAGTAGGAGCTGAGCAGAAGGGCTGCAGTGCTTTCACCTCTTGAGCACATGTGAGTCCATTTATATCAGAACTGAATGCAATGGTTCTTCTGAGGAATTTAAAGTACTACACAATTAACAGTCCCTAAAATGCCTGGTAAAGAACTCTTACAGCCATTTTACAGAAAGTGAAACTGGTGCAGCAGGAGGTTCAGTGGCACCTCCTTCAAAAGCAAAAAGTCTCAGTTGGAACTGAATCCTCTAGAATTTCAAATCCTGGCTGGGTGGGTACCTGCTGTGATTCTTCCCCTGGATGGTGTGGACCGAGATCCCATAAAAGAGCCAAGAACATAAAAGCATAAGCACTCCTGGGCTGGACTGATGGCCCTTTTAGCCCTGTCATCTCTCTCTGATTAGCACAGGAGTTAATCTGAATTTCCAGAGTTCAGGCTTGGCATGTCCAGCAGCAGCTGGTTCATGTGGAAGCGCGAGCAATGGCAGTCAGAGCCTGTCTGGATGTAACTCTGAGCACTTTCCCAGCCTGCTTCTCCTGCACACAGGCTTCTTGCTTTGGGTCACTGCATGGGGCAGCTTTTCATGTGTTGAAAAGCTGATACTAAGTATTCGAACCCAATAGCAGAATGTTTTTTTTAAGAAGGTCTTAATATTTAATATTTATCCTCTAAAAATAGATCATCTTCAGTTATCCTTAAATTATCTTTAATTGGTATGATTAGAACTGCCAAGGCACATTACTCTTTAGTGGAGGAGTAAATATTATGAGTGTGAATTAATATACAGGTTGCATCATCATAAAAATGCTAAGCGCAAACTGCAATTTAAAAACTTTAAATAACTTGTCGGGGGAACTTAAGGAGAAAAGTTTGTGGGTTTTTGAGATGACAAAGAGATAAGAAAACTGGAATTTAAGTATGTGGAACAGACTGAAATAAATCTATTTTTTTTTTTTTAGCTAGTAGTATGCAAAGTTACTGCAAATGTAGAACATGTTCCCTGTATCGTCGTGCATGTCTGGGCTTTTTCTTCCCTGAGGATGAGAAAGCAGCAAACAGCTCCAGACAAGGACACTTCTAAGTAACTGCACTTTGATCCTTTATTCCAATTTCTCTGATTTGCTGGGGTTTCAATATATCAAAGGTATTTCAAGAAAACTTACGTTGCCTTTTTTTTTTTTTTCCTGGCCTGGCAGTATCAGATATCTGGATGTTTTTGTTTTCACATCATCAGAAATAAGGCAAAATCGGGGATGAGTGGGGGAGGGCTGTTATTTGCCTGAGGCTACCCAGTCTCTCTAAAGTGGCTGCTTTTACAGGGCTGATCTGTGCTTTCTCCTCCCTGTTTCATGAGACAAAGTGTAGGAAGTTTTCGCTTTCGTATAATGGAGTAAATCAGCATTAGAAAGCAACAAGATTGAGGTAAAGAGAAAACAAAAACAAAAGCGATGGGGAAAGCATCGGAAAAAAGACTGAGTTGTAACAAGAAGCTGCACGGCTCGGCTCGCGTGTGATCGCTGTGACCTGACCGAAGGAAATACTCGGAGCTGCATCTCAGGAAGAATTCCCCCACTAGTGGGTGCAGTCGCTGCCCTCGATTTGTGATAAATGCAACTATTCAGTTCTGTTGAAGCTCCAGACAGGGGAAACAGCAGATTGTACCCAAAAATGGAGAGACGTAACTGAGCCTTCTCCTTTTACACCTTCCCCTCCATTCCTTCCACCCCAAGCAGATGCATGTAAAGATGAATAAAACAACATGCATGGATCAATCCAGCCATGAGAAAGAATTCTTGGACTTTGTCTGGCAGGGAGTGGCTTGACAGGGGATCGATTGCCTTTGGCAATTGATGACTTTGTTCAGAGGAATGGAACTTTACACGTGTTCTCGTTTATTCAAAGCAAACCACAGCCAAAAAACAAAACTCTTCAACCAACAGCAAGGATTGTTTCAAAGAATGGCCACTCCAGAACCTACTTGTTTCTCCAGCTTCTATAACCAGCAAGACCTAATTCTGTTCCCTGATTGTTCCTGTCCTACCTGTGCACTGCTGAACAGCCCGAGGTGACAGATGTGGTCTGGCTGAGGGCTGGGTACTGAACTATGGCCTTTGCATTAACCAAAGGATGTGATCTGGAGTCTGAAGTGGCTTTATGCTGACATTTGTGCTTGTTATTTGAGTATGGACAATATCTGATCAGTTACTCCCATGTTTCTTTTTTGTTAGAAATTCATAATTTTAAAATTCACCAAACCGTGAGGGAAGTGAGGTCCCCACAACTGTCAGTGTTGAACCCATGTCCATGTACCCCACCAGGAGCTCAGTAGCTTGATGAGGGTTCAGGTTCCTGTGTGGACTCTGTATTACCTCAAGCTGTGTGAATCCCCCAGCTATTTCTTTTCCAGTGCTGTCTGTAACAGGCTCATGCATTTTCTCTAATTTGCGACCTCCTTTTCCCTGTCCCCTCTCCCAAATGTCCCGGCAAATGCTGTGCCCTTTTTGCTTCAAAAACCTATTTTTCCATCTTAGCAGAAAACGTCAGCTTGCTTCTGAAGTCCTGTGTCACTAAAAGACACGATACAATATCAAGAGGCTCCATCTCCATTAAAATCATGATCTGCTGTGCTTTGCAGAATTAGTCAGGGGCCCCTTATAAATACGGGTGCAGTTTCTTGCCCTGTGCAGGTATTGGTTTTGCCCTATTCATTCCTTCATGATTAATAAGACAAAGATTTTAGTCAAGTGTGACCAGACCAGGAAGGAGCAGGGGGGAAGCTCTGTGGCAGGTGGCAGCAAGTTACCGCCACAGGGGCACAGTGGCACTGCCAGCAGGGTTGGAATGGCAAGCAGAGCTGGCACACGGCCGAGTGCCATGGCTTGTCCAAAGAGGCATCTGTGAAAGGCTCAGGATCCTGAATCCTGGCTGCCATGGTGCTCTGAACTTGGTGGCAGCTGGGAGTCTCTGCCTTGGGCAGGGGATTGCTGTTGTCAACAAGGTGACTGGCAGTGTTTCTCTCCTTTTGGTCTCAGCAGCCTCTAGTTCCTGCTGAGTTCGTAGCAGCACGTCCAGCATCTCATCTCAGAAATAAAGGTACAGTCTGCTGTGCCACTCCTCAAAGGTACCTGACCCTTTCCAGTGCTGACAGCATGAAAGAAAACAGAGATCTCTTAAATTAATACCATATTCAGTAACCATGCATGACTAAAAATTAGTTACCTGTTCTGTACATCACTTCATCAACTCATATTGTGTCTGGAATATCTCAAACAGTTGTTGGAATTTTAACTGCTATGTTTAAAGCCAGTGGGTATATTAGAAAGCAATGTGGACAGATATTAATCCTCTAAACAGAAGTCAAAAGTGTCAAAAGAAGTCCTTGTCAAAAGTGTGGTTTCAAAAAAGGACATTCAGAATTCAGTTGTTACATTCCACTTGGTACCATCAGATTTGTGCTTGTGTAAAGCAAGCAAACAATTTGCAGGATAGTTCTGGGTTGCTCTTCAAAAATATCTATATTTATTTAATTTCAAGCGTGCCACTTTCATTTCTGAGACATTATTTCTATGAACACTGAATGTTCAATAAATACATCTTAGTTTTACCGGGGTATGGATATGTAATTTAAGAGTGGAGAACAAAATAACATTCCTACCATGTTAGCCAATGCAGCAGGAAAGACAGATTTGCAAAGACTCCTTTGACTGATAGAAATTTTACCTCTGTTTAGAGAGTTTGCATATTGCCAGGTTAGCTAGACCAGCAAAAGCGCATACTGTGAAATCCACTTCTTAAATGGTAAATAAAAACATCTCATTTGATTTTTTCTTTTATCCCAAGTATAACAGAGATTACAAAGAATCCTGGAACGTATTATACAAGCACAGAGAGATAACTTTACAGACTTATGCACTGCAGAAAGATTATCACCTTCTCAAAAGCACATGGAAGATGAAGGGAAGCAGAGTGTCTTGTATAGACAAATTGGATATGTCAGTGCGAGTGTTTTAACTGCTCACAGAAAATGCCAAGTGATTTGTAATGATCACTTTCTTTTTATCGCCTCCCTTTATCTTGTAGCAGAGTGACAGTCTGGTACTGAGAAATAACAGAATGAACCACCCATACAGCCCATTTCTGTAACTTCAGTATATATGTAGGGTTTGCAACATGAGTACTGATCCCAGTCCAGCTTGGAAAAAAAAAGGGAAAATATGACAAAACAGGGCTTAAGCAGCGTGAATGTGGCTCTCTCTGGAGAAGTGTAAAAGACAATTGCACCAATTACATGCTGGGTTTGGAACTCCATGTAGCCTAAGCCTATTGAAATATATATTTGGGAGCAGCAGTGGAGGGGAAGGAGGATGCTCTGGAATGAGGCCTGGAGCTGGAATGCTGTCGTAAAGGCAGCAGTAGGAGGGAGAGCTATAAACTGGCTGCAATCCTCAAATTTAAAAAAAAAGCCCGGAAGTATTTAAATGCCAAATTATGTGACACCTTTCATTCCTGTTTTTCCTTTTGTCCTTAGTTTTCCATTTAATTGACTGAAACTTTTCCTATTTATGCCACCAACTGTGTAAGCTGGGTTGACTAAAGGCATTTTTATTTTTCTCTAGCCTGACAAACTGCTTATGCAACAGCTTACACCTTTAATAACACCAATAAAACTGCATCAGAACTTAAAAAAAAAAAAGATTTCTTAGCATCAAGACCTGAGAGAACTTGCTGCAGTGCTGGCATGTGACAGGAGGCAATTTATAAGGAATTAACTCTGACAGTCACTTTATACAGCTGATTTTCAAAGATCTAGGCACTAAAGATGTGTTAATGAGGGTACTGAGGCTTCATAATTAATTATATTAGCATCTCTTTGTTACTCTCTACAACAGTAGTGGCTGGTTGACATTTCAATGGGAGTGTGGTGGTATTCTTTGTGATTATTATCCAGGAGTACAGTTATACCTTAGCTCTCAGAGGGAAACTTGCATGTAAATGCCGCTGTGAATTGCAGGAGCCTTTGGAGCTCAGTAAAAGCCCTTGAAGGAGACCCGCTGGAAACTGAATGGATGTCAGTAAAATTTCTCTAGTCTGGAGTCTCCCTTCAGATATGGACTCTCCTCCCCCTTCCTTTCCCTCCCCCCTTCCTTCCACTGAGCTGGTCCTTCTCACAAGGCTTAAGAACAGAAACATCCAGCCCTTGCTGAATGTCGAGTTCCAGACCCCTAAAGGAAGGAATACTGACCTGAACAAAGCAGTGAACAAAGTAAACTTGAAAATAGAGAATACTTTCATAGGCTTGAATTTTCAGTGCAATAAAACCAGAGCTGCCAGAAGGAGTCCCAGAAGTGGTGAGTCAGATAATAGATGTACGGCTGTGGTGGGAGGGAAATGGTCTCCACTTTGTTTTATACCACCCCACCCCCCCCTTTACAAAGGCAGATGAAATTATTTTCCAGTCATAGCACTGCAAAAACAAACATGAGTTTAAAGGTTATTTCCTTTGTGTGTTTCTGAGAGACATTAGTTTTGACTCCAAAGGGGAAAGGAAGATGTTTTGTCAATGACCTCAATTTCTACTCTGAAAGTTTTTACAGTATCACCTGAGGTGGCACAGTTTTGTTTACTTATATATTCCACTTGTTTGTGTTAATTTTAAAAACCTTACAAAAACAAATTGCTGTTTTTTCACACTAGTTGCAGTTAGAACCTTCTCATGGTTGGGCTCAGTTAAGGGCACAGTTTGACAAACACCTCTGCTAAGTGAAACTTGTGCAATGTGTTCCTCACTCTTTCATTCCTGTCTTCACAGGACTGTCTTACTTGTAACATTGTCCCTGAATCTGCACCAGGGAACCAGATCAGTGTACTAGTCTGAGTTCTAAAAAAGGGGGTTGTGGGGACTATTTCTAATTGAAATCAGATTCAGATTCAATTTAGCACACACCAAAAAAAAAATCACTGGCACAATGCAGGAACAGTGTAAAGAGGAAGAGAGGAGCAATGTGCGGTGGGGAATGCATAAGTAGGAATTTTTACCAAAAAACAGTTTGTCAAACCATGTCTTGAAAGACTTTACAGTCTTCCAAGCCAGAGCCACTCTGGGGTGTGTGCAGGTAGAAACTCGCATGCAGGGATTACAGTTGCAGGACTCTCAGAGCTATTGTAATACCAAAAAATAATAACTGTTCCTACAGACTGACACAATTAACCAAATTCCACTCACAGATCATTGTTGGCAACTCGTGCAGCATTTTATGTAGCTGAAGTTGGAGACCAGTTCTGTTCCTTAGTTCCATCTCCGACTCTAATGAGCAATAACTTTGAATAACCCTGGCATTCAGTTCACCTACCAGTAAAAGAATTACTTTCCTTGCAGAGCTTTTTACATTTAACCAGATTTTTTAAATGAGCTTTGACATTCTCAGATGAACAGAATAATGTGCACAATGTATTATTATAGCAAAAACTGTATATGACAGATTCCTACATGTTTTCCTGTCTTTTGTCTCACCTCTCCTGTCACCATACTCCTACACGGGACTCAATACCCACCGTAAATGTTTGAGTAATGCCAACTTCAAACTAATGAATTGTAATTAATGTACTCGTTCTTTGCTGAGCAATGTTGTGTGTGTTTATTTTTATCTGATACTTTTTGGATAGAGACAGAGGTTACTCCCCCTGAGAGTTCAAATATCAATAGTGCTCTCCATAACAAGGGAAGTTTTTAATGATTCCCACAAAAACCGCTGCCACTTGGTAACAAGACAATGGATGAAATACAGAGAGTGTAAAATTTTGCCTCTAGTGCTGTTCCCAAGGGACCAAATCTAGAAGTGATAGTCAACTCTGCCTAGGATTCAGCAAGAGTTTTCCTGCTGTAAGACTGAGATGATGATAAAAAGAGTTTTAAGAATTGGCCAGAGTTAAAATCCTGGAAAGCAAAGATTTTTTAAATTGACTCTGTAGAAATGTTGTCTCCCTTTTAATTTCCCTATGAGTGGAGAAGATGGAGAGGATCTTCTGTATATCTCTGTGCAGAAGCACAGAAACAAGGTACAGTTTCATCTAGTCCTCAACATGTCTGAAAAGCTTATGCCTCATGTTCAGAAATGTCGAAGGTTTTGTTGACTTTCAGTTTAATATTTTAAAGAGTATTTTGACTGCCTCTTTTCCTGTAGTATCTGGGAACAAGCACAAGTGTTATGTGACCATACATCTCTTCATGGATTACAAGCAGGTGCTCTGGTAAGTTAAAGATGTTGATGTAAAAAAAAAATAAAAGTCAGGTTTAGCAATGATGTCTAATGGAAATTTCATAAGAAAAAAAATAATACAAATAGGATCACTGGATTTATTCAGTGACATATTGTTAGTCACTGCCTGTTGTCTGTGTTACTGAACTGCTGTCCTGCTTCAAGGCAATTATCAGCCCCGAAATATTTTCATCCGAAGGTTTAAACTGCAACAACTGTGAGGACATGTGGAAGATTCTTCTGTCATTATCTCACCCTTCGGTTCTAACATGAATGCTTGACTGGGAAGGTCTGTGACTAGTGGAGATAAATAAACAGTTGGAGCTGGTATTTGACTGGTTAATGTGTGTGCCAACCTGTGTGTGTAGTGCTGGGGAGGCTCAGCAGTTCCTGGGGGCTGTCAGACTGATCACACACAGCAAAGCAGCCCCTGTGTCTCTGCCTGTGGCTCCCAGCAAGCCCTGATGTGCCAGTCAGGCTTTGCTATCAAGTACAAGCCTGTGTGTTCTTGAAATGTGCCTTCAACTCACAGGTGTACTCAGTAACTTGAAAGCTTTCATATACTCTAAAAATTCGTATTGCACTCCAAGGGGGAATCTTTGTTTTTAATACAGAGCCCAAGCCTGCAAGTTCTCTGTGGAAAACCAGGCTCCCAGCATAGGTGTACAATTGTTAAGCAGTTGGTTGCATTTCAGAGATGGTAAAATGATTCTTGGTTTGTATTTCTCTACAATAATTTCCAATTCTTTGGGATGGAAGGCTGTGAAACCATGAGTTGCTATTAATTACATTGATTTCTTGCATGATCGTATATATGCCCATTTTGCCTTGCAGAAATACTTAGAGGGAGATGTAATCTTTTTTTCACACATCACTGCATTGTATTGGAGAGGATTTTAGCACATTTTCTGATTTCATTTGCCAAATTGGGGGTTCAAGTTTAAAATTTACAGCTGACTTGACATTCCAGAAAGTAAGCATGATTACCAATTATGTCTCTGTCTTGTAGTAACATATCTAACCAAGGAAAGAAATACTGGAGACCTGAACTTTAACTTCACAGAGCAAATATGAGATTTTCTTTACAAAGAAGGGAAATCGACTCTGTTTAGTCAATTCTTGAGGAAAATGTGCAATTACAACTGTACGTTTAAACCCTCAACAGTTATTCAAGGACTGAAACCGCCTTAGAGGTTAGTTACAGGTCATGAGAACATTAGAAAGATTTGAAGGGAGGTAACTGAATATTTATCAATAAACCCTTTACATTTTGGGGAGTTCTTTTGTTACTGTCTCGGGGATGTTAAACTCTCATTCTTTTAATATTTATATGTGTTTACATGCTTTTTAATATTTATATTAAATCAATATACCCTTTTTTGTTGATAATAGCTAGTCTTAGGGTAGTAAAAACAGATCTTGGCATTTTTTTGAACAGTACAGCAGTTAAAATTCATGATTACTTGGTTTTAGATACATCAGTGTATTGCCATAATTGTGTACTTCAGGAATACCTGGTAATTGATAGACTAAACAAGTAGTTCTAGTAGAGAACTGACAGGTGCCACTTGTTCCTGCTTGGAACTAACTTTCAAACTTGCCATCTGTATTTCAAATTCTAGACCTTCAAAGACTAATCTAGAGAAAGACAAGATAGTAAATTACAGGTGAGAAGAGAGGGAAAAAAACCTAAGCAGATACAAGTGCATAGTCAATAGACCCAAACGAAACAGAGGGAAGAAAACCAAGCTACACACACGAGTTTACCTTGTCTGAATTGGAAGATATCCATATTAATCAATCTCGGGAGATGCAGACAGAATAAGGAGTTATCTTGCTGCGATGGGCTTCAGGAGGGCCTTGAGACATCCCCCCTTTGGGAAGGATTTCATAATCTGGCATTTATAAAGTTGTGATGCTTTGCTTACCTTTTATGCCCAGCGGTTACAATTGCTGTACGTGAAACCAGAGAAGGAAGGGATGGCAGCTCCTCTGTCCTGCTGTTTGCACAGGGAAGCACAATACAAACCCTGCACATGCGGCAGCCCTTGTGGCAGTGGAAGCGAGGACATAGCTGGTGGGAAGTGACAGCTGGGAATACAAAAGAAAAAACAATGGGGATTTGGAAGCAACAGGTGGGAGCAGGATTCAGAAAAGTATAGTCAAAACTTCTGAGGAGGCAGGGACTTTTCCAGGCCTCATTGAGTAGGTCCCGTAGAAGAGCAACTTGAAGAGGCAAAACAGGAAATGAGCAGGAAGACTGTGCCAGTGTTGTATGACTGGGGAAGCAAATACAGACAGCAAATTCCTACTTCATCAAAACTATACTTGTTTCT
This sequence comes from Hylia prasina, assembly GCA_013397195.1. Lineage (NCBI taxonomy): Eukaryota > Metazoa > Chordata > Aves > Passeriformes > Sylviidae > Hylia > Hylia prasina. The sequence continues at coordinate 37,371 of VYXD01007104.1, read as the reverse complement.
TAACCCGGTCTGTATCCTAACACTCATCTGTGAATGATATGCTGCTGCTTTTGATTGAAAAGAGTGACTTGGCTATTCCTTTAAGAGCAAACACGGGCGAGCTGTAGCTGTGGAGCTGCACTGAGCTCTTCCATGACAGGTGGACAGGAAAGGGACAAAAAGGGTTATTTAAAGTCTGCCTGCTCTCGGTGCAGTGGCAGGTGTGCTGGCAGACAGCTCTGTGACCTTCTGGAGTCGAGCTCCCCAGCAACTGAGCTGGATGTGACTGACAGGGCTCTCTGCCCTCAACACAGCATGTCCCAAGTTATTTATATGGGTTTGTTTAGTCTCGAGGAGGCTCAGGGGGCATCTCATTGCTCTCCACAACCACCTGAAAGGAGGATGCAGTGAGGTGGGGACCGGTCTCTTGTGCCTTGCCTGCAGTGAGAGGACAAGAGGAAATGGCCTTCAGCTGAGATAGGAGATTCTGATATTTGAGACATTTTTCCATGCTAAGATGGCCATGCATTGGAATAGGTGGAGTCACCATTCCTGGAGATGTTCAAGCGGCGTCTGGATCTGGCACTGGATGACGTGCTGTAATGGTATGGGGAGGCTACAGTGGCCGTACTTGGTGAACATTGGACATGATGTTCTTAAAGGTCTCTTCCAACCTTGGTGATTCCATGATTACTTTGTGCCATGTCCCAGGTAAGGCAGGCAGTGCAGGGAGACGTGGTTATGGATGCCACATCCCCAGAGCAGGCAGGAAACGCGACCTCACTCCCGGCAGGGAAGCGCTGAGCCTAGCCCCGGGGGAACGCCTCGGGCAGCGGGACCGCAGCCTTCTGAGCACCGTTTGCGGATCAGATAAATCCATTCCTGCCCCTCGATGTCCCCCGACCGGAGGAGGGAATGGGCCCCAGCCCGGGCACCAAGGGGTCGGTGTCTCCTCGGGCCATGAGGGGACGCGGGGGGACTCACGGGGCCTCGCGCGCGCTGCCATACCAAGGGCGCGCGGGCACGTGCAGCGCGCGCATGCGCGGCCCCTTCTCCTACACACCCGGCGCGCGCCCCCGCCCTCCCGCGCGCGCCGTCCTCTGTGTCTC
>VYXD01007104.1:0-35781 GCA_013397195.1 Hylia prasina | reverse complement strand
TCGGCGGAGCAGCGGGACCCCCCCGCCGCCCCTCCCGGAGCCGCATCCGCGGAGCCTCATTGTGCTCCGCCGCCGCCGCCATGATGCGCCGTCGCCTCCCGCGCCGGCCGCGGCCGCGTGGTGCTGCCGGGCCGCGCGGGGATGGAGCGGCGGAGACACGCGGTGCTAGGGCCGCCCGCGCCGTCCCACGTGCGATCTCGGCTTTTAAAGGTCGGGGTTGCCCTCGGCCGCAGCGCCTTCCCCACGTGCGTCCCTCGCGTCCGCGAGGGGAGAGGCAGAGCTGTCCCCCAGCGCGGGCCGGGCCGTGCGGGACGCGCACCGGGCGCTGCTCCGCTCCAGCCGCTTCCCGCTGCCGCTCATTCATCTCCCGCGCGGTGGGTAAACAGCGCTCCGTAACCCAAGCCTCGGCCAAACTTGGTCCAGGGGAAGTGCCCATTAGAAAATATCTGCCAAACGGCGGCTTTCGTGTCTCTTTCATTTGTAACCGTCCTTTCGAACGTTCTTTTTGGTTTTTTGGAGGTAGCATGTGCCCATACAGGCTATTTCTATTGATATTCCATTGCTCTGGAAATAACTTTAGGTTTCTTCAAATGTGTTGGTCGCAGTAAATGTGGCTTATTACTTTTTAAATTAAATTATTATTGACTTATGATTTAAGCGTGCTTGTAAAACAGTGTAGCGGGATCTGAGCTGTGGTTTCTAGGGGGGAACTCACTTTAAGGGCTGTTTTGTCAAACTTTTGCTGCACTTCAGCTGCAACACACCCTTTAAAGCTGATGCTTTGAGATCTTGTAACTCTTGGAACATTTAGTAGAAATACCTGAGAGCTTCTACAGTAGATCACTAGAGAATATCTCAGAGAGAAACCCCAGGTGATTTGTCAGGCTTGTGAATGAAGAGATATTGACACGTTTTCATTTGTTTTTCAGAAAAAGAGCAACAGGAAGCAATTGAACACATTGATGAAGTACAGAATGAAATAGACAGGTAAACATTATCTAATTTTGAAAATGTTTTAGCAGAAACAAACAAAAGTGAAAGTGTTTAGCAAAGTGAGCACTCAGTAGTACTCACTGTCTTTGAACTCCACCAAGATATACCTGTGTTCTGACTTGATTAGAGACATTAAAATAACAAAGAAGTGTCCTGGTTTCTTGCTTAATTGTCTGTAATTAAAGAGGTAGAACTTGAGTTTAAAAATTTAAATTAATTGTGGTATTCTTCATAATAGAGATGTATTTTGCACTGGCTTTTCAAGTTAATGTGTAAGCTATTTGGCTAAAGTATTTCACTGTTAGAACCAAACACTTGGCTGAAAAGTCAGCTTTTATTATACCTTTTTATGATAATATTCATGTGCTTGTGCAATAATACACAGAAAATGTCTCTGAGATGTTAATTCTGTATGCCAAAGCTCTTGGGACTGTGGGTTCTGTGTCAGTCCCTGCCTGCATGTTCCTTCCATGCCCAATGCTCTGCAAGGACTGCAGGTGACTGTTGGGGCTGTGAACGTGTGAAGCTGTTGCAGTATCAGGGTTTTGGCTTTTCAAACAGTTGAACAACACCCTGTGCAAGTAAAATCTGAAGACTTAAAACTGAACAACAGTTCAATTTTAAGTCTTCAGATTTTACTTGCACAGGGTGCAGAAAGCTCCCTTGCCTGCCTAAAAGTTGCAGGGAGCAGGTGATAGGGCTGTGTTACCCATCTGCAGGTTTTAGGCAGACAGAATGTTCAGGAGGTAAAACACTGCTTTGCTTTGCATAAATAAAGGTCCACCTCTGCAGAACACGTTCAGGGTGTTTAGGAGGTTCCATTCAGACCAGTGAGATTGCTTCTGGCAGAGTGTTTTCTAGCAGTTGTTACAGCTCTGAGCTTCTGGGGCTTTTGGGACACTTCATCTGCAGAATATGGCAGACTGGTCTTATCAAAGCCTTTCAACTTTTATTTAACTGCTCTGGTGTGTCCTTAAATCCCAGTTCTCTCTGTGGTTAACATGGCTCTTTCTATTACAGACTGAATGAACAAGCCAGTGAGGAAATTTTGAAAGTAGAACAGAAATACAACAAACTCCGCCAACCATTCTTCCAGAAGAGGTCAGAATTGATCGCCAAAATCCCGAATTTCTGGGTAACAACATTTGTCAACCACCCACAAGGTACATTCTTAATAGCCCTCTTTTTCCCCCCCTGTAAATTTAGTGTTTGCTTGCTTGTTATGTGTCTTAAAGTTCTGAGGGTCTTGTGGAGTTGTTACTGAGCACACAAAGCACTTCCTTTCTGTCCTAGATTGTGTTTTTTAAGCTTTTTCCTGCTTGCACTTGTTGACCAAAAGAACATCTTGTTTACTAAAATACTTCAATACTAAAATTTCTTTCTGCATTTTAAATTGCAAGTTTCCCACTTTATTCATTGGGAACTTAAAGTGGGGGGAAAAAAACCCCAACAAAATCATTCTAGATTGTTTGGATTTTTTTTACTTGGAAGTGAGCTCCTTGGGACTCCTTACAATAAACTTTCTCCCAAACAAGTTCGTAGACTGCTTAGATTGGGCAAACTACATGCATGAAAATCTGTTTCAGAGGGAAGGGTGGGTATGTGTGGCTAGACTGTTGGCTGATAACTTGAAAAGAAGGAGCCATGAGAAGTTGGCTTGGACAGATGTGTTGCTTTTTAGATCTTCCTGGCAATCAGTTTGCTGTGTTTTGCCTGCCTGTTTCATGGCTTTGTTAATGTGGGATTCCTCCTTCTCTCAGTATCTGCACTCCTGGGAGAAGAAGATGAGGAAGCACTGCATTACTTGACCAGAGTTGAGGTGACAGAATTTGAAGACATCAAATCAGGTTACAGAATAGATTTTGTAAGTACTGTAAATGATCCATTCAGTTGTGATTTTGCTGTTGTTTTTAAACGTAATTGTGTGTTGGGTTGTAGTTTATATAACTTAAATCTCTGCAGTTACTGTTTAATGCCAGGTCTGACTTAATATGTGTGTTTCCATATTGTGGATTCTAATTCCTCCCTTTCCACTCTGCAGTATTTTGATGAGAATCCCTACTTTGAAAATAAAGTTCTCTCCAAAGAGTTTCACCTCAATGAAAGTGGAGACCCATCTTCAAAATCGACTGAGATCAAATGGAAATCTGGAAAGGTATGTATTGCTTCTGGGAGAGCACAAGTGTGACCAAGTGAAAACATTACCAAGTGCTTGTCTCTTCCTTGGCCAGGATCTAAACTGTGCTGTGCTGTTTACTTAAAATAACTATTAAATGAAGAATTCCAAGGACAACAGGTTTAGGGGGATCAGATAGCAGTGTGTGATCTGGTTTTATATTTTCCTCTGTTTCCTCAACTTCATTTCCAAAAGCCACATCTTTTGTAGAATTTGCAGCCACAATGATGTGGGCATACCTGTCACCCAGGCAGTGTTCAAGCATCATTCATTTAGTGCAGTTCATTTCTTTAGAAGTTAGAAGTACTTCAGTGTTACCATGAGGATTTTGAGCTGAGTTTTTAAAAGTAGAGCTGAGGGTTGCAGTTAAATTGTTGCTTGCTCTCAGACCAAGGAGAAAATGTAGTGTTTTCCTTACTGAGAACTAGAACTTTTCCTCTTCTACCAGAAATTGCACTCCCATAAAGTCAAGTGATCTTTACAATACACCACAAAATCAGTGAATTTTGCTATTGTTCTTCCTTAAACAGTCTAAACCTATAAATGTTGTCATTCTGTCAGGAGGAAAAAAAAAAAAACAGTAGAAGTGTGGTGTAACCATATGGTCAAAGAAATAATTTATTTAATTTCAGACTTTAAAAGATTGTTGCAAACTTACTACACTTCTTTTCTAGGGTAAGGGGATAGATACAGACCTTACATGTGTTTTTGTGACCATGTGTTTTAGCAGTTTATGTGGGGGTTTGTTGCAGTTATTACAGTGAGTGGCCTGAAGACTTCGTGATTGGGAGATCTTAGGCAAAAAGGCCTAGGCAGGTCTTTACCTCCAAATGAATACAGAGCTTAGAGGTGTGAAGACTTTCTTAAACTGGCTGTATGTGGTAGTTGCTGTAATTACAACTACTCTTGAGTGCCATTTAGGCATTGTGAGACCTTGTAAGTTCAATGTGTCATTAAACACTTGTCACACTTGTGTTGCCCTGAGATAGGGAAAAATAAATCAAATGTGAGATTTTGTGAATTTTCTGTGCTCCAGCTGAAAGAAACAAGTGGGTTTTCCGTTCTCTCATGTTCATGAGAAATGCAGTGTCTTCTGTCAGTTGTTTGGGTTTCAGATGTATTTTACAGACTTATCCTCGAAGAGGGAGGGAAAAGTGACTTCTTAGGGTTGTTTAGACAGGTACGTTTTTAAATGGTGCTCATGGGGATAAAAATGCCATAGAAAGATGACTTTAGGGAACCTCTGAACTTTCTTTTCAGGACCTGACAAAACGTTCAAGCCAGACACAGAACAAAGCCAGTAGGAAGAGGCAGCATGAAGAGCCAGAAAGCTTCTTCACCTGGTTCACTGACCACTCTGATGCAGGGGCTGACGAACTAGGAGAAGTCATCAAGGATGACATCTGGCCAAATCCCCTACAGTACTACTTGGTAGGTACAGCCCTGAGCAGGGCATCTGCACCCACAACAGCTCTGGGAAAGAGTGAATTTGATCACTGTAGTTGATGTTGCAAATGTGTCTTTAAGGTTCCTGATATGGATGATGAAGAGGGGGAGGGAGAGGAGGATGACGATGATGATGAAGAGGAGGAAGGATTAGAGGATATTGATGAAGAAGGAGATGAAGATGAGGGGGAGGAAGATGAAGATGATGATGAGGGAGAGGAAGGAGAGGTGAGTAATCTTGCCCTTCATGCCATTCATGTGGTGTTTCAGAGGGATCTTGTAAGAATACCAAGCTATTGTGACAAAGGTGAACTGGTTCTTTTCTGCACCCCAAGGTGTGAGAACTGTGACTACATTAGCTTGAGTGGTTTCAGGCAGTAATAAGTATGTTGTGTATATCAGAGACAGTGGAAGTACATGGTTTCAGCAAATTTTAAGAGAACTGCTCTAGGAGAACTAGGGTATTAATGTGACAAAATTCTTACTTCATTAGTGAGCACTCTAGAGATGCTTTACATATAAATGGCTTATGTTGATGAATCCAGTCATCCTTCCCATTTGTTGGTTTATTTCTGCTTGTGGCCAGCCTAACTAAGACTTTCTGCTGGGTTCAGGAATTAGAAATTTGCTTTAGTAGTAAGTGGGATCCCAGGGTCAGCATCCAGGGTGTTGGGAACTTAGCGTAGAATGTCTTTGTTTCTCAGAACTGGGCGTGGTGTGTCTGACTTCCAGCAGTACAAACTACTTGCAGTGGGAGGAGGGCTGCTCTGGGCTCTCTTTTATAACCTAGAATTTGGCATGTGAAAGGTGAAGCATTTTCTTCTTCAGAGTTTTAAATGAGGGGGGAAAAGATAACCCCTTCACTTTCCACATGTTAAACTCATGTCAGTGCTTGTAGTGATTCTAAGTCTCAGTTTCTCAAAGCGCTGATGTGTTTTCCTTGGGACACCCAGGTAGTGAGTGATTTCTGTGTGGTCAGTAGCTGGGCACCCAGGGCAAGTGTTAACATGCTTTAGTGAGGGAAAAGATGATCATACAGCACCATGAGCAGCACTGTAAAAAGTTCTGGTCACTGCATGTACTGTCTGAAGTTTAGTGATTAGATTTATTTAATTGTTGCTTATCTTTCAACAGGAGGATGAAGGAGAAGATGACTAATTGAACACTGATGGATTCCAAACCCCCTTTTTACCTTTTTAATTTTTCTCCAGTCCCTGGGAGCAAGTTGCTGTCTTTTTTTTCTTGTGCTCAGTCGCCTTGTTCTCTTGAGGTCTCTTTTTCTCTCCTCTACACCATGGTTCATGATTTATTTTGGGGAAATACCTTGAGCAGAATACAGTGGAAAAGAATCTACCAGTTTCTGTTTCAAGTTCATTTTTATCCCTTTCTGTCTCAAAACAAAAACTGTTTATGAATTCAACACACCATGTTCTGTGGGAAAAAAGAAAACCTTCTGCTCCCTTCACTCTGCTGGAAGCTGAAGAGTGCTAGGCCCCTGTGTAGTAGTGCATAGAATCTAGCTTTTTTCCTTCTTTCTCTGTATATTGGGCTCAGAGATTACACTGTGTCTCTATGTGAATATGGACAGTTAGCATTTACCAACATGTATCTGTCTACTTTCTCTTGTTTAAAAAAAAAGAAAAAAAAAACAACAAAAAAAATAAAAATAAAAATGGGGTTATAGAAGGTCAGCTGGGGTGGGTTTCAGATGTTTGGGTGGGTTAAGTGGGCATTTTGACAACATGGCTTCTTCTCCTTTGGCATGTTTAATTGTGATGTTTAACAAACATCCTTGCAGTTTAAGATGACACTTTTAAAATAAAATCTTCTCCTAATGATGACTTTGAGCCCTGCCACTTGATGGAGAATCAGCAGAACCTGTAGGATCTTATTTGGAATTGACATTCTCTATTGTAATTTTGTTCTTGTTTATTTTTAAATTCTTTTTTTTTTGGTGGTTTTTTCTTTTTTTTCTTTTTGGTTTTTTTTTTGTTTCACTGGAAAGGAAAGAAAGATGCTCAGTTTTAAACGTTAAAGTGTACAAGTTGCTTTGTTACAATAAAACTAAATGTGTACACAAAGGGACTGGTTGGTCTTCACTGAAAGAAGTTTTTATATCCTATTTAGAACTTGCTTGTAGTTTCTTGGCATTTTTGGGGGCATTTGTCAGTATCTCTGTAGTGCAGTGCAGCCTTGTGGTTGTGTGGACTGAACCAGTTCATGTAGTTTCCACTATTTCAGTACCTGTAAAGTGTTTCCTTTGGTAGTTCCTACTGCACACTGACTCTTGAGTTCCCTGGAGGGTCATGTGCTATGTGTGAAGACACAGGTGTATATTCATGTTTTGCAAAAAAGAAAGTCAGTTGATTTGTAGAATCTTTAGTAATTTGCAGTACTGTATCTCCAGTACATCAGTTTGCATGAAAATACCATGCAAGCTCAGAATAAAAAGACCAAGGGATGGTCTTAAAATATTTGGACGGTTTTGTAAGTCTTTTCAGTTGAAAACAAATCTTAATTGCAAGCTAATTTGGGGGCTATTTCAAAGAGCAGGATTCTTAGTGAAGTTCATGTATAAAAAATTGCTACTTCACTGCTTTTTTTTTCCTTGGTAGCAGCATGTATATGTGCTTTAGATACACTGTACTCTCATTTTAAGAGACTGCATTTGAGAAACTTGTAACAATTTCACATAAGAGGTTGTTGGAACTGGTATTCCACAAAATGTAATGGAAGTTGTTTTAACATGCTTTGCTTTTGAAATATTTAAAAAAATGTTCTATCAGCTCATCTGAAATTCAAACAGCTCTTTGGATGTGTAGAAAAGACTGTCTTCTGGGAAGACTTGTTATATTCTCTGATTCCTTTTCCTCACAGAATCTGCTGTAGTCAAATTCAGCTTTTTTTGATGCTTAAGAATACACTTGGCAGAACAAGATCAGTGTCTGGTTGAGACGTGCACAAATAACGTGTGAGGGAAAACATTCTGTAAGTGTGTGGTCCAACTTGGATTCAATCCAGTTATCAGAGACAATGCAACGTCCAGTCTCATGTGATCAATGCAAAAATAAGACAACCATGTACTTTATTCCATCTCAACAAAAGCTTCTGCCCTCATCCTGCTTTGCAGAGCCAAGTGCAACGTTGGTCAGTAATGGTTTCTTACCATCTAGAGGGAGAAGGAACAAAACCCATGAAGTCCTATAAATTTTAGTGGTTTTTAATTTGATTCCTTTTTGTTGTAAGATTGAAAATAACTTCCTGTTGTGGTAGAGGGTCGATGTGCTGTTACTTGCCATGATGCCTCATTACTTAATTTTTATGTAGTCCTAATTGTAGCTCCTCAACGAAAATAATCTTTTGCTAGTCTTGAATGCTCTAGGAAAAATACTGTGCCATTGTTGTTCCATCCCTGTTGGTTACTAGCAGAAAACTTATAAAAACTGTTTTGAAGGTAATCAAAGCTTCAGGCTTTGTAAAGCCAAATACCAGGAACAAGAAATGAGAAGTCTGGATAATTAAATGCAACTTAAGAGTTGTGGTTTTTTCTGGCGCATTCTTTAGGATTTCACAGGGTGCCAAAATACTCTTGCTGCTGTACTGATAATACTGAAGTTGCTGTGAAACTCGAGGGTTTACTCCTCCTGGCAATGGCTAAAGAGTAAACTGACATGGTAAAAGAATAAACCATATTAGTTAAGTGTTATTTAATTTTTTTCTAGCATGGAAATGATTAGGGATTAACACATTTCTCTGCAATGCTGAAGAAATACTACAGCTGGCCATCGTGTGCTCTGACTGTTCACTTAATGTCTAATTTGGCTGAATCTATGTAATGGGTGTCCGTTTTTTACTGGATTTATTTTATATGTGTATAAAGAGCTTTTAAAAAGACATCTACCTTTGATATTAATGAGATATTCATTCTTATTAAATATCTGTCATTAATTCCCCACTGCTTGAGCTCCTCACATCCAGTTAATCCCACCATGTGAAATTTGTCATAGGTGGTAGCTGACTTCAGGTTTTTTGGCCTGAATTTCCAGGGTTAGAACATAGAATTGGCAGCAATTTAATAAAGGTGAAGCTGCTGTGCTGGGGCTATATGGCCTGACTATCTCAAAGGTTATTTTTAAGTTTAAAGTTAATTGCTATAAAATGGAATTGTAATTTCTAGTGCCAAAGGAAACAAATACATCTGAGTGTGTACATACAGTTAGAAAGGTTTGGGGTTTTTAAAGAGATTATCTCTCTACTTATTCATACTTGTCAACGTAGTTTCTGTCCCTGTAAACAAGCATTATCTGAATCAATTTCTCAGTCATTTATGATACTAATTTGAATCTGTAAGCTCTTTGTACCACAAGAAACCAGGTGCATAAGGCTAGTACTTTGTTTATTGGATACTGTTCCTGAATTTTGAAGCCATGTTATTTTTTGTTTTGTTTTTTAAAGAGAATGAAATCGATGAAATAATTTCTGCTGTACCTTCAAGCTATCCTTCTGTTTGAAGGAATTAAAATACATTTAACTGTTACTTGATGTTACCAGTTCTAAGAGTCTTTTTCAAAAGAATCAGGTTTTTAGTCCCAAACTCGGCACAATCTTTCACGGGTGAGGTGATCAGTGCTTGCTTCTCCTTTATGGAGAAGAGTGAGGGGAGGTCACAAGTGACTGGTACACAACACTTGCTTCCTGCGGGAAACAGATTTATGCTTAAGGTCCTTCCTCCCTCTCCTGGATTAAAAATTGAAACTTTTAAGACTTTTTCTTGATCATCACCTTCCCCGCGTGAATGTGCCCTCTCGGGCATACATGGAGGACAAGGGCTGCCGGTTCAAGGTCGGGACGCACCTTCAGCTCCCGCCGTGCTCTGGGAACTCCCAAAGACTCCGCGGAGCTCCCGGGCCGGTGCCACTGCCCCTTGCCGGCTCCTGGGCACGTCCTGGGATCCTGGAAGGGCTGGAGGGGCACGTCGTGCTCCCGGTTGTGACGCTTACCTTCCCGCGGAACAGGGGGTTGCCGAATGGCAGGAACTGCTGCTCCCACCTACGGCCCCCTCTCTCCGCGGGATTAGCGGGGCACAGCTGAACCACGCCCAGGGCAGGGGGCTGCGATGCTGGGTAGCCAGGGACACGGCCTCTGGGATCACCTGGGAGCTGAGAACCAGCCCTTTCCTTCCAGGCTGGGGAACTCCAGCTCCCCAGCATCCCTGAACTGCCCCCTGCCCTTCCCGTGCCTCCCCTGGAGGGTCTGAGAGCTGAAGGAAGGAGGGGGAAGCTGCTGTATGAACCCCGTGTGGGGAAAGGAGCCCAGGAGGCACCGTCCCAGCCAGAGCCCCCCAAGCACGTCCCCAGTGACAGCCAAGCACAGCCCTGATCCCGACTGCTGGAGGTGTGGAAGTGTCCTTGCTCCTCTAGAACTCGGTCTACACTTAGCTGCATTCCCCCTTTCCAGTATTTCCACTGAATGAACAGGCAAATTAAAATAATTGGTTAAACACTACAGAGAGTCTGGACCGTGTTCTAAATAGCATCAGGTTTCTGAAGGGTTTATATTAATCAAATGCGCTTGCTTTATTAATAACAGGGGCATATTCAAAGGTTTTGTATTAGTTTAAGGCTTTATTAATTCAAGTCAGTTAAGCTAGCTCCAAATTTTTTTATTTTATGATGAGTTCCTTTTATTAATTACTCAGTTGCAAATCACTTACAAAATGTTTAGGCTAGAAAAACTGTTCTAATTAAATAAAAGGAACATTTCTGTTTATTAGTATATTTCTAAATTTGTATGTGGGAATACTATCACCTCCGAATGCCTTCTGATTCACAGTTGTGCACTGCTCCATGATTGAAAAGCATATTAGTAGGGTAGTAACATGTAGGGTAGTAACATTATGTAATACAGCTGAGGAGCGTCTTTAAACACCTGAAAGCAACAAGTATCTTTTTATTTTGTTTTGAGCACTGGGCCCGTGACACACTGTCGGTTCTGTGTGAGGCTGTGGCAGTACTGCAGCACGGTGTTTTTTCACTGTGATAGCTGGGGGATTGCTGCCAGCCTCGCCAATGCCTGTGCGATGTTTGTTCATGATAATACTCAGCAGAAACCCCAGATCCTGCGTGTGAAGGGGGAGTTCTGCAGGGGAAAATTTCCCCAGAGCCCAGCACTGTGACAGGCATCGCCCCGTTCCAGGGATGGGATCCCGTCGCAAGGAGAGCTGCACTTCGCCGGTTCCCCTGCGAACGAACGCCGGTCACGAGCCCGTGTGGAGAACTGAAACTGGGAACCACCCCTGGCCCCAGCACAAAGGGCCCCGGCTGGGGCCGCCCGCGGGGGTTTCTGCTCGGAGCTTCCAGAGGGACGGAGCGGGGGATCTGCCACTGTGCCTCCCGTCCCCTCCCCTCTGTGCCGCCGCGGGCACTGACCCCTCCAGCCTCTCTCCATCCTCTCCTTCCCCGGCGGGCGATGTCCGGTACCTCCGCGGCGTCCTCTCTCCATCCCGCCGCCTCACGGGACCTCGGCCGCGCCTTTCCCCTCGGGGCGGGCGGAGGCGGCGGCACCGCCTCGGCCGGGGGCTGCGGCGGCGGCTGCCCCGGGGCCGTGTGGGGAAGGGCGGCTCCCGCTCCTTGTCCCGCTCCCTGTGTCTTTTGGGGGTCCTTGTACCTTTGGTGGTCTCTCCATCCATGCTCCGTCGGGAAAGCGCCGCGCCCTGCTCCGCGCTTCGGGGGTCCTTCACGGGGGAAGCACCGCTCCGCCCTTCGGAGGCCCCTCCATCCATGCCCCCGCCGGGAAAGGACTGCGGCCCTGCGCCCTCTGGGAGTCCCCGTACCCTTTGGGGGTCCCTCCATCCATCCCCCCGCCGGGAAAATCCTGTGTCCCGCCCCGCCGGGAGCCCCCGCAGAGGCGGCTGTGGTGAGGGGCTTCACGCCGCTCCCCCTCCGCTCGCACGGCCGCGCCCCAAGGAGGTGGGAGAGGGTGCGGGAAGCCGGTGGGATCCCCTAAAAACGTCCCTCGTCGCCTCAAGAAAATGGGGTTCGGGCCAAATTGGTGCCTGCTGAGGAAATCTCTCGGCGTCGAGGAGATGTTGGAGGCGAGGCGGCTGCTGGGGCTGGCGCGGGGCCGGGAGGGCAGCCAGGCTCCGTGCTGGGAAAACACTGGTGTCTGGAACAAGCTCCCCGGAGAGGGGGAGATGTCTTGCCCTCCTCCCTTGAGATGAAAGCTTCAAGCCTGATCTGGGAAAGAGGGGACAGAGAGACGGACATAAAGAGCGCTGGTTGCCGCCCGACCGGGTTCTTCCCATCCCGGTGCTTCCTGGGCTCGCTGCTTCCCACCCTCAGCCCTGGAGCTGGAAAGGCTCCAGGCAGGACCACAAGTGCCTTTTCCCTAAGTTAGCCGTGCCTTTTTCTTGTAAGGTATGAATGTGGCTGCCATGAGGCTCCCCGGCGTGGGTCTCATCCCTACAGCACAAAGTTGCTGTGAAAGTTGTGCTTTAAAAGATGATTTAAAAGTCCTGGGAATGTTTGGGCTGCAGGGAGGATGGCAGCCTCACCACTGGCTTATTAAATCAAATTATAAATCAATTTCTGTGTTAGTGGTGGAAGTGTAAAGGCCAGGTCTGCTCTGGGCTTTGTGCAGGTGAAACTCATTTCCAAGCTGGGCATAACTGATGGGACGGGATCTCCCTGGCTGCAATCCAAAGGATTAAGTGTAACTCATAGTGCTGAAATTTTTGCTAGTTAGAAAGCAGTCTGGATACTTGGGTATGACACGAGCCTGGCAGGAGCCCTGGGTGAGCTCCAGCATCCCCACTACAAGTGCCAAAAGCAAGCCAATTTCAGCTACTTTGGGTATTTCTCTGCAAGCTGTAAATGCATTTCAGGATTGTATTGGAGACTGACCTTCCCAGGGAACCCAAGAACAGCTGCAGCACAGGCCGTGGCAGTGTCCTGACACCCCCCCCGAAATTCCTGAACCAGAAGGCAAAATGGCTCAGCCCAAATTAGATTTTTTTCTTTCCCATGCTTCTCAAAAATGGAGGATTTTATCTTCCTGTTGCAAACAATGTTGATGTTATGGCACCCTGTGATCCGCAGAGGGGAAGATGGGGAAGTGAAACATGTTACATTCTAGGTATATTTAGAAATTTAGCTTGGTGCATTAACTGATATTCAGATTAGCTTTTGACAGAGAGTGATGAGGAAAGTTGACCTGAGAACTTGTGAGACTGTAGCTGTTCTCTGAATCAATACCCAGAGCTTCATATTCAGTGCCTTTTATTGGTGTTACTGTTGTACCACTGCTCATTCCTTTGCTCTGAGTGGATCCAGGGGGGGAAATTCTTACACCCATTTGCATAGTTTGGATAGAAGATGACTCTATGTGCTTTTATTAGTTATTTAAATGAGAATTGTAACCATCAAACTCCTTTTAGTAACTTGCTACAGACTGGATAAAGAGCTTTTTGATTTTCCAACTTAGGGTTGGTAAAGGTTGCCTGTGACTCAGGAACTCCATGATTCAAGTTCTTCCTCACAAAACTTTGGATGTCTTTCAAAGCTCTGGCTTAGTTCCTGGCTTTACTAATTGGGCGAGAACTTCCTGGAATCAGGATGTTAGTCTGAACCTTTTTGTTTTGTTACCAATCTGAACAACTCCTATTTTGGCTATTGCGGCCAAAGCTTGGATTTCGGCCAACTTTTAAAATGGATTTTTTCCCCCTTTTTCTTTGTGCTATTGGACTGAAATTGTAGCAAAAACTAATCAAGGGTGTTTGGTTGAGTCTTTGATTAAGTAATTGTTTCTGGAGGAGGCTTTGGATGCACAGCACACTCTGGAAGTGTATTAATGTACATGAGTAACACAAAGCCAGTGTGGTTTGTTGTTGGAAATGTGGTCAGCCAGTGACAGTGTGTGAAAACAAGTTGGGATTCCTGAGCCCTGTCTTTAGGCACTGATGTGCTCTGTGATGTTAAGCCAGTTACTGTAGCAGTGCCTGACCATTTATTTTGCATTTAAGCCATGAGTGTGAGTTATTAATGTGAACTTATGAATGCATTCTTTGCTTTGGATGCCTTAAAGCTGCTCTTCCTGTTGAAGAGAGAAGCACGGGCTCTTGCTTGGATGTGTTCTGGTGTTGGGTAGCACCCTTAGGGATGCTTTGCAGCTCCTGTCTGAGCCCAGTGTTTATTTGGGCAGTGAGATAAACCTCTGCTCTGCCCAAACTGGGTATGTCCAGAGTCTCTGACAGAGCAGCTCTGTCCAGAGCTGTTGCTGAGCCCATATATCACTAGAACAAGTAGTACTGGAAATGATGTATAACAAAGCCCAGGACGAGCATGAATGCCACTAATGCTACTCAAAATAATCAGTGTTTAACATGGCCTTTGGAGAACAGAGATTGAGACACCAGTCTGCTCGCCTTCTCAGACACAGCAGACAGTCAAACTTATTCTTTTACTTGTTCATTTGTAGAAACAGCTGTAGGGCTTGCATTTTTCTTCTTCAGGGACAACAGCTGAGAGTTAACACATGCTTGTGGCATTCCTAAAAGCTCTAACAGATTAGCTGAGATATATCTTTGAGCAGTCAGCATCAAGGCATAATCAGATAAAAATCTGGATCTAAAACATCATACTGGTAAAAGTTAATGTCGATCAGAACAAGAGCAAATTTTGGCTGAGCTTTGATTCTTGAAGAACAAAGATGTGTGTAGACATTAAAGAATAAGGGGATGAATGAGATGAAGGGTTTTCTCCATTGTGGTTTAAAATCAAATTAAGGATGTTAAGATCAAAGTTATGTTCTGTCCTCTGCCATTGAAATGTAGGTTTGTCTTCTTGAAAAATTGGTGAAAAGACTTTAGAATTTCTGAATGAAATGAAGGAGTGGAATCTTATGAGGGTATTGCTGCAGTGTCATAAAAATGGTGGGGCAGTGTTCTCTCTGAAATCCTCTTGCTCAATGCTCTTGGGCTGCAGGGCAGCTCTCTCTTGCAGCTGGGCAATGGCGTGAACCTAATGGATCCAAGCTTCCAGCAGAAACTGGAGGGTGAGAAGGAACTGCTTCGCCGGGCTATACAGAAAGAACTGAAGATCAAAGAGGGAGCAGAAAACCTGCGCAAAGCGACAACTGACAGGAAGAATCTTGTTCACATCGAGCACGTGCTGAAATCTTCCAACCGAAAACTGGAGCAGCTGCATTGGGAACTTCAGGAGCTCAATGCAAGGATTGTGATAACAGACAAAGAGGAGACTATGACAGGTAGGTCTTGGCTCATGTTTGACTGGAACATTCTGTTAGAGTGCTTCCATCTCTAGAGATGTTGAATTGATATAGTCTTCTATTGAGGGCTCATGAGTAGTGGGAGCCTCTTGGTATTTAGCTGATGAAATTATCTGTGGTATAAAAAGTTCAGAATGGTGCTATAAAGGTGAAAGGAGGTGTAGGGAGAAAACCAACTGAGAGTGATGGGCATGGGCAATATTCAGGAATAGGCTGTAGGTGGAATTGAAGAGATTTGAATAGAGTTTCTGGGCAGTTGAACATCCAAGTATTTTATAGGATGAACGATTATAAAATGGGAAGAGTGCTTTTTAGGATGGGCTCATGGATAAATTAAGAAATATTTACAGATATGAAGCTTGAGCTTCATTTGAAAATGTTTCCCAGTCAGTTTTGTAGACAAGACCTTTTTGTACCTTATTTTATAGTCTAACTTTCTTTTGCAGAGTCACCCATCTATAACTCAGTGGAAATGAAACAAGACAAGATGACTAATGGTATTGATTGTGTTGTTTGTACAGATGGATCCGTATCTCCAGATCCCTGTCTTTGGGAAAGAAACCCAGACCCCATGGCAAGGAAGGTTGAAGCTTTGAAAAAGCAGCTGCATGTTGAAATGAAAGTGAAACAAGGAGCTGAGAACATGATCCAAATGTATTCAACATCCAAGGTAACCAGGAATAAAGAGACATTTGGGAGCATGGATTACTGGATCAAAAGTTGTATTTTAAGTCTATAGACAAATCTCTCTCTGATAATTGATATGGGAGAGAAATTAATTTCAAAGCTTGCTTGTCTGAATCTTAGCTCTGTACTTTGAGTCTCAGCATAATGACAGCACATAAGGGTAGCATGAGAGGTACATTAAGTCACTGACAGGGAAAGAAAGTTGAGAAAACATTGATGTTGTAACTGAGTTAGGTGGTGTGATGTTTTGATATCACTGAGTTGTTTAGGATAAAGCACAGGATGTGGTATCTCTTTATGTGAGAAAAATTTTCAGAGGTTTACTGGATTCATATTCGTCTCATTTTTTGAGTTTGGCATAATCGTATTTAAAAGTCAAAAGATAATTTAAAACATTTCAAATCCAAGCTTATTATGAAGCTTAATTCAATAAGACCAGCAGTGTAAGAGGGCTGTGTTATTTTTATTTGTTCAAAACCTCTGCTCACAGAACACTGTAAGCTCAGTTAACCAGGGAACAACAAGTCTCAGTGACTGCAGGATTTGGTATTAACTGGGCACGTCCTTGACCTGTCCTTTCCCTCTGCAAATGGAGATCATGATCTCAGAGTCCTTGATGCTCAGTGGTGCCTCCTTTACATAACCACTTGTGTATTCCATTCCAGAGTCAGTTTTGACCCTTTGTGCAAGTACCAGCTCACCCTCATATGTGAGCACATCAACATCATCCATTTTTAGTGATCATGGTTCTCTCTCTGCATCTGATTTCTTTTGTCAGGAGCGGAAGCTGTTGGCTACAGCTCAGCAGATGCTTCAGGACAGCAAGACAAAGATTGAAATAATCCGCATGCACATTGTGAAAGTATCTCAGTCGGCAGGAGGGATGGAAGATACAGTGGATCCAGCAGGTAACATGCTTTAAGTAACTGATACAGCCCACAACAAATGCAGACAGAGCCCTAAGATCCACAGTACTTGGCTGATTTTCATCCTTGCCGTGTGTTACCTCCCAAATGGCCAGTGAGGATGGGGACCACCATCAGTGCGTTGGAGCTGCGGATTGAGGAGCTGAGGCATCACCTGCGCATTGAAGCTGCTGTAGCGGAGGGCGCGAAAAATGTGCTGAAGATCCTGGGGGGGAGTCGGGTACAGGATCGCAAGTTTTTGGCTGAGGTAAGCAGACATTGCTCAGGCCTTCTTGAGAGGGTGGTTTCATCACCCCACATTGGAGATTTAGCATGAATGAGCAGGGTTAACCAAGTTACTAATTTAGGAATTTCCTGTCTCTGTTGAGACAGACTGGGATCACTTTCCCTTCTAGGGATAGTGTTCCTTGTTCTGTGAAATTTCTCAGCAACATCAGAAGTGACACTAGTGGGGGTTCAAGCTTTATGGAAAAATACTTTGTCTTTGTCCTGTATTAGCAAGATGTTGTCTTGTTGTTTTTTTTTTAAGCTTACTGTAGTTCATAATATCTGGTCTGAGGCTCTACATGGAAAATTTCTGCCTGCTTTCTGTTCTCCTTCACACTGGTAGGCTCAGGGTCGTTTGCAAGAATCCTCTCAGAAGATTGATCTGCTGCGCTTCTCCCTGGAACGTCAGCTCAGTGAGCTTTCTCCTGATCACCCAAAAAGAGCACTCATCAAACAGGAACTAGTAAACACTTCCTCCCTGGGAGCCCGGCATGGCAGCATCCAGCCCACTTCAGTCGTCAAACCTACAGCCCTCACAGGTAAAGGGATCCTGCATGACATGTTGCTGTGAGGAGGACAGAGAGGCAAATGAATTCTTTTTCTTCTCATTGTTGTTATATGGACACTGGATTTTCTAGGAATTGGACTTCTGTCTTCTAGGTCAGGCAGAGCTCTCTGAATATACAGATTTGCAGTCTATTAATCTGGAGTCAATTTAAACTATTAACCAAAAAATCATGAATCTGAGAAATTCTGGCACCTCTTTGAAGTCAGGCTGGCTGGAAGCACTTTATCTTTTACATAATAATATTCCTTTTTCTCCTAAAATTCCTCAGGAACACTGGAAGTGAGACTGATGGGGTGTCAGGATCTATTGGAAAATGTTCCAGGACGTTCCCGAATGACAAGTTCTTCTCCCATCTGTGGCAGCCCAAGTGATTTGAGGTCCCTTTCCCGGGCACGAGTTGGCCTGGGCATCCATGGCCGTGGTGTTGCAGGAAAATACCGGAATGAAGAGCCATGTAGTGAGTACAGGGATCCCTTTTGACCTGCCTGTGGCATATTGGAGCAAGGGGGCTCCTCACTGGGTCAGCCTGGTATGAGTGTTGTTATGATAAACCTGATTTCTGCAGAACTAAGAGAGAGAATAAATTGCATTATAACTGGTCCTCCTAGAAATTGGAATCTCCTGGAAATTGGTTGGGATATCCACCTTCAGCATGAGAGATTTTTTTTGGTAAAACGTTATAATCCATGTTTCCTCCTTTGTCCAGATGAGGTCCTTGCTGTGCTCAAAGTGGACAATAAAGTGGTTGGTCAAACCAACTGGGGACCAGTTAATAACCAGGCGTGGGACCAGAGCTTTGCCATTGAGCTGGACCGGGTAAGTCTGCCTCAGATTCATGTGGTGTTTGTTTTTCCATTTATCCTTACCTGATTTGCTTGTTTAGCTTCCATTCCACTTAGCTGAACCCCGTATTGCTGCTGTCCCCATGTCCTTTGATTTGCCAGTTAGCTTGGCCTTCCCCTGAAGGCAGAGCATCTCTGCCAGATATTCAGCCTGAACAGCATCTGCTGTCCTTCTCTCCTTATCTGAGCAGTTTTATTTCATCTTATCAGCCATGTGGCTTTTAGGGAGCCAATACAGCAACCTAAATGGGGAGCCAAGACAGCAGCCTCCAAGAGGTCTCTGGCTAAGAAGATCTAAAAACGTCAAAAGCAGGGAACAGAAGCACTCAAGAAGTTTTTTATGCCTACTCTTTAGTTTACTGATTTTATTTTAATTTTTTTTTTTTTTTTTACAAATACATGTTCAGTTTCCAGATCATGGAGCAGTATTTAATTATTCTGCCTTTGTTTTCTCCCCCACCATTCACCCATCCCACCAGTCTCGTGAGCTAGAAATCGCAATTTATTGGAGAGATTGGAGAGAACTCTGTGCAGTGAAGTTTTTACGTTTGGATGATTTTCTTGATAATGAACGTCATGGGATGTGCCTCTCGCTGGAGCCCCAAGGAATGCTTTTTGCAGAGGTATAAATGTAAGCTTTGTTTCTTTTTTGGAGAATTCTGTCTGTTTAGGGTGACTGCCCTGAAAGCAGTTGTTCAACCCAGAATACAAAGGATGGAAGGAGCAATAATCTGGAAGGGTAGAATGATACCTGAAACCCTCTTGCATTAGTAGCCCATGTAAGAATTAGGAAGAACACGATATAATAGATGTGCACATGCCATAGCCTGGAGTGACTCTTCAGCTGCTCCACTGTAATTATGTGTGTGTGTGCTGTGAAATCCGTCCATTTTTATTTGCTTTCATTATGAGTCATTGGTGGCACTTTAATTAAACATATGGCTTAATGGTCAGGATTGAATCACAGAAACTGTAGAATCAGAGATCCAAACTCCCTGTGGCTATGCTTATTTTATCATCTTTCTGAGGCTAATAATAGTTTGAAGTACCATCAATGTAGAGATCATCTCGATAATCCCTTAAAAGCCGCAGTATTTTCTCCTTTGTGTTGTGATGAAAGTTCCTGTGGTTGTGATTTCAAAGTAGGATCCGAACCTCATGTACCAAAATTTGCCTCCTCTCCTTGCCTTCTTGTTTTTTTTGTGGTTGGTTTGTGGCGTTTGGTTTTGGTTTTTTTTGTTTTTACTTCTGTGCCATGAACTTCTGTGTCTCTTACCCTACAAATAGGTGTGTTCTTTATGCATGGCTTCACAAATCAGATAAAGTTTTTGGGAGATACAAATTGGTCCTAATTCTAGGGGTTTTCTGAATTTCAGGTAGCAGATAATAAACCCACAACTGAAGTAGCAGCTAATTAGAGACTGAATCTGGAATAACCGAGTCTGGAGTCTGGGAATGACTCAAAACTTACCAAACAGATAGGAATAGAAATTTTGATGAGAAAACAGGCTTGTTTGAAAATTTGGGTTTACAATTTAAATGGAGAATCCTGACAAATCCCTTTTGCTTCTCTGTCAGGTGATGTTCTGTAATCCTGTCATTGAGAGGAAGCCAAAACTGCAGCGACAGAAGCGCATTTTCCCCAAACAGAAAGGTGAGGTGCTGGAGAAGTAAGTGACTGTCCAGGGTGAGAACAGGGGTTTGCACAAGCAGGTTCTGCTGTCCTACTCCATCTGGGAGATGTTAAAACTCTTGCTAATTACTGTGTATGTGAAAGTTTGTTCAGTCACATGAAGTGCCGGCAGTCTGGCTGCAGCACCATCTGTAATGTAGTATTGTCATGGTGCTGTTACTCACAATTAACATTGCTAGGAGGATTTAATTGGTGGTTGTTTAACAGACAACTTAGCTCTGGGGCCGCCAGCATAAGAAGGACATGGACCTCTTGGAGTAGGGAGGGCCACCAAGGTGCTCAGAGGGCTGGAGCCCCTCTGCTCTGGACACAGGCCGAGAGAATTGAGGCTGTTCAGCTCAGAGAAGGCTCTTGGGAGACCTTGGAGCCTCCCAGTGCCTTAAAGAGGCTCCAAAAAAGCTGGAGAGGGACTTTGAACAAGGGTCTGGAGTGACAAAATGGCTTCCCACTGACAGGGCAGGATTAGATGGGATATTGGGAAGAAATTGTTCCCTGTGAAGGTGGTGAGACAAAGGTTGCCCAGAGAAGCTGTGGCTGCGCCATCCCTGGAAATGTCCAAGGCCAGGTTGGACAGGGCTTGGAGCAACCTGGAATAGTGGAAGGTGTCCCTGCCCATGGCAGGATTTGAATTAGATGGTCATTAAGGTCCCTTCCAACCCCAACCATTCCATGATTCTATAGGATGATCCAGGACTCAAACTGTACTAATTTAACCAGCCATGCTGTTACTGATGAACAGATATTGGAAGGTTTTCTGGAAAACCCTGAATTACAGAACACTGTAGCATGAGCAAGCTACTGACTATCAAGTCTCTAGAGCTGGCATCTCAGATTTATGAGATTTATGGACTAGAATAGCTTGCATACTTTCTTATTTCTCTGCAAATTCTTTCTTGTGAAGCTGAATAAGGTTAAACTTTACATACCGAGCTTTTGTGGTATAGTGGGGATAAATGAGATTTTATATTTATACTCTTCAGGAAGTAGTAAAAATAATGAAAATATCCCAAATGTTTTACTCCTTTTAGCACATTTTCACAAACTTCCTGTTAACAGGCTGCATAATTAAAACGTGGTGTTGAAAGAGAAGAAAACTTGACTTGAAGTAAAATCAATTTTTAATGTTCTATTCAATTTCAATTTGAAGATTGTTATGGTATTATATGGAGCTGAACTTAGGTGAAATAGCAGATCTGTTTCATCATCATCATTAATCTTTATTCCCTGAAAAAGCCCATTCTCCCAAGGGTGAGCTACCTTTTGGGGTAACCCACAGGTGTTTGGTTGAAAACTAGAGTTTAACACTACATGAGACTGTAATTTGTGTGTTGTAATCTCACTGGTGGTTTGACTCTGACTCCTCCAGGGAAGGAATTTCTCCGAGCTCCTCAAATGAACATGAATGTTGCAGCTTGGGGTCGCCTGATGATGAGTTTCCTCCCTCCCTGCAGTTCCATCAGCACTCTGAGTCCCCCACTTCATGATCCCAATCACACAGACTTACCTCCAGTTTCCCCACAAAGTCATGGTGATTCAGTGGCCAAACTGAGTAGGTAAGTGATGTCCTGAGTGTTGTGAACCACTCTGGAATGGGTGTAGGGTAGATCTTAAAATTCTGTTGCACCTTACTGAGGTAGAGGAAGACACTGATGAGAAAAAAATTATCTGTCTAAAAAAAAGATGTACAGTTTCTGTGCTCTGAAGGAAAGAAAATTCCATTCATTAAATGTCTTCACCAGTACAGTAACTGATCTATGCAAGGTCACCATGTGATTGTTGTGATAAAAATGCACTCTGCTTTCATGAGGAATATAGCACTCAGAAGGGACGTAGCTGAGATTTTGAATGTGCTATAGAAGAAAATGCCCCCTAAATAATTTCTTTTTAAATTGAATCAGTTATTCTCTAAAGCGATTATTCCCACTGAGGCACAGGATATAGGAAAGAAAAAAAAATGACTCAGTTACTGTGTTGCTATTAAAATCAAGATTTCTTTAAATTCTTGACTTATTTCTGTCATACCTGTGTTTCATTAATTTTATAGCATCAGAGAACCAGTGAGTCTAGAATGTGAGGCCAACCAACTTTTAATTAATTTAGGAGAGAATATGTCTTCTTGGTAGTTCAGAGACTTAAAGTGTGAGTCAGGGAGACCTGTTGTCCAGTGATTTGGACTGAACTAGCAGAGGTGATGCAAGGGTGTCCATGTACAATGCTCTGCCCTAAGGCAAAATCTCCTTCAATTCTGTCCTACAAATGTAGTGACTTCCCTGTGGCTAAGCTTACATTTGCTGATGAAGCACCACCCAAGCCTCCACGCCTTTTTCTGATGGCCAACTCCAAGGAATCAACTCCATCTCCTGCAGATTCTCCGGTAACCACCTGGGCTAATTGGGAAAGTTGTCTTTGCTGGTTGGTGCTCTTTCAAGGCCCTGTTCTTCTTATTTGGTTATTACTGAAGAAATTTGCTGTACTTTAGGCAGGTGCTTCGTTAGCTGGCTGATCTCCAGGAATTCAGAACCCAGTGAACCATTCTGGCGTGGAGCCTTCAAAAAGAGTTGCACTTTCCCTCCCATCCCCCTTTTTATAAAAAATATAACTTGCTTTTCCTGGAGAAGCAAAATGGGAGGTACGTCAGCACTGGGAGTTCAGGGCAAGAGTAC
This sequence comes from Hylia prasina, assembly GCA_013397195.1. Taxonomy (NCBI): domain Eukaryota; kingdom Metazoa; phylum Chordata; class Aves; order Passeriformes; family Sylviidae; genus Hylia; species Hylia prasina. The sequence goes on along the minus strand of VYXD01007104.1, from coordinate 13,236 downwards.
AGAACAGACTGCACAGAGAAGGCAGGGAGGGAGGGTCAGCAACACTTTCAGGAACAAATGAGGTTCTTTGTCATAAAAGAAACTGGGCAAAACCAAGAGCAGCTCTACTTTTCTGACACAAAGGAGCAGGAAAATCTCTTTGAGCTGTAAAATGACCTGTTCTACTACATTTTACCCTTTCTCATTTGGCTTTTATGATAGAGGAAACTGCATTCTTTGATCATTGTGACTCTTGACATGAGATGCCATTTTCTAGGAAGTAAATGTTCTATCCTAGACTTTATAAAATGTTTCTTTGAAAAGATTTACCCTATAAAAATTACTGTACATGGGAATAGTTTTGTGTGCTCATAGATTATCTGGTTTTTTGCTACTTACCTCCAAGCAGAGGCAATGACCATCTGCAAGAATTTGTCTGTGGTTGTGCTGGATGCTGGCAGACGAGAAAAATTGGATGTGGGTGTTCAGGTTAGACTTGGTGATTTCAGAGACTGACCCACTATATTTTTCTTTCTCCTCCTAGTGCCTGAAGAGGCTACATGTTGAGGAGAAGTCTTGCAGCTCTCCTGTAAAAGGATTTCCAGTCCCAGCATCTCCAAGGTAACTGTGGATAGGCTGTCTCAGGACTCAGATTAAAGAGTCACTGGGCTCAAATTTTTGAGCATGAAGTCTAAAATTCTGCTCAAGGTGTGCTTTGGTTTCTCAGCAGCAAATTCTTAATGCTGAGTGTGGACAATAAAAAGAAAAATCTGCTCTGAATTTCACTTGCTTAAATGTCTGCCATGTCTTATTTGGTCATTAACCCAAATAGTGAGCCTATTGGTAGACTCTGCACAGCATTGTAAGAGGTGGTTTAGTAGAAGGTAATTTAGCTGCCTTCAAGGACTTCCTTGTGTTTGAAGTGCTGTGGTGTAGTATATTTAGATGTGTCTGTGTGCTAAGTAATACATTCCAGAACTACTTTTGGCATCCCTCACACTCTTCTATTGATTTGCAGTACATTGTCTCTCATTATGATGGGAGGCATAAAACAGGAAGTTGGTTATAGTCTGTGGCACTTACACTGACACATTTTGTATGTAACAGGGATACACAGCAGTAAATATACCCAAGACAAGTAAAAAACTAGTTTACTGTTGTTGACCAACGACTGACTTAAAAAGCAGAAACAGCAGAATCTTCATGGACAGGTACTCAGCTCTTCATTTCACTTTACTGGAGGAGGATGGAGTATCTGTTGCCTTTTAAAAATTATCTTAGAATAAAGCATTTAGGGTGTTTTGGTTTTTTTTTTAAATGATTTGCTAGCAATTTTGTAGCCCAAGTTTCCTTGATAACCCCTTGTGGCTGACATTACATTCTATGGCATCTCTTTATTCAGCCATTTTCTTCCAACAACATGTTGTCTGTTGTCCCACTGCTTTATTTCCAGCTCCTGCATGAGAACTTCTATTCTTCTTACACTCTTGTCCTCCTAGCACTATAGACATGTTCATGTCTGATTACAATTCCTGCTGAGCTCAAAGGAGTGTGGGTGAAATTGAGTTTTACTACCCCAAAGATGGGGGTGGAGAGGAACTAATCCTGTTATTGAAAGTAACTGAGAGAACAAGCCTAGAAGAGTCAGAACTGTTGCTCCTGTTGCCAGTACAGGTGGAAGCACAAGCTTTAGTTGTCAGGATTAGGTGAGGGGTGGTTGGCACAGCTGATTGCTTTCCTTTTTGCTATACAGCACTTTTTTCCTTGACACAAACACACAATCCTTTGTTATCTGCTCATGCATCTCTTGGGTACTGTCTCTTCTCTTTTTCTGCAGGAAAAGGACAGTTCAGCTTGAGGATTTTCACTGCATCGCCATGTTGGGCCGTGGCCACTTTGGGAAGGTAGTAGAGAAGAACACTGTGGAGGAGGGCAGTGGTTGTGACAGTGGGACTCTGCCTGGGGGTCTGAATGGAAATATTGCAGTACAGGAGAGATCTGTTGTAGTGGAGATGGGGAACAACAAACCCAGCCCAGCCACACAAGCAGCTGGTAACTGTTGTTAACAGCCAAAATTCCTGAGGATTTGTGACTTCAAAGCCTGGAGTAAGTTGTCCCAAGAGTGCTAAATCAAAGCACACCATTACCATTCTTTTCATGAGGATCACTAGTGGAAGAGCTCCATTCCCAAAACTTCTCTCTCTCCCTCTGTGAGAACTCTGAGGTGCTCCCTAAAGCAGTGGGCCAGCTGTGATGGTACTGTTTGGGAGAAGGACATAACTTACACTGACATCCTTCTGGACTGCTGCAGCACAAGGAGCAAAACAGAAGTGCTCTGTTTTTTGAGTTCCTTGAGTTTGGTTTTGAGGATGACTGTCTGGAGTGGATGGAAATAGTCGGTGTCAGTTTGAGTTAAGGTAATCTGATAGGGAAATATGAGATCATTTGAAGTACAGCTTTTCTGTTGTTTTTCAGGTACTGCTGGCCCAATACAAGGCAACTGGAAAGTTGTATGCCATCAAAGCCTTGAAGAAAAAAGACATTATTAGGAGAGATGAAATTGATAGGTGAGCTTTGTTTAGAGATGTTACTATTGCCAGAGGCTACATTACCACAATTGTAATCAAATGTTAGCAGGTATGGTGTGTACTGGCTGTGGTACTCTTGAGGTTAAATGACCTTAAGACTTGGATAACTAAAATCAGAAGTAACTAACTAACTAACTTTTATAAGAATGACACCTGAAGAACACTCTAAAACTCAAGGTTTGGAAATTATAAGATAAATATTATATTTGCCCTCAATTTTTATTTCTCTAACTTAAGATGTAAAGATCTTCTTCTTCATCCTCTCTTTCTCAAAACAGCTTTTCTGCTGAGTCTGTTTAACACTGATGTTTCCGTTCTTTCAATCCTGGCAGCTTGAACTGTGAGAAGCGAATATTTGAGGTGGTCAATTCTTCTGATCACCCATTCCTGGTGAACATGTTTGCATGTTTCCAGACCCCTCATCATGCCTGTTTTGTGATGGAATACACTCCAGGTGGGGATCTGATGATGCGCATACACGAAGATGTCTTTCCAGAGCATATGGCACAGTGAGTTAGAATTAGTCTTGTCTCCAGGCACTATAGATTTTTAACCTGAATCTCACATGTTGCCTGATAACTATTTCTTTTTTTTTAGGTTTTATACAGCCTGTGTAGTCTTGGGGCTCCAGTTCTTACATGACAAGAAAATTGTTTATAGGTAATGCAGCAGAGACTCAAGACAGTTCAGCAACTTGAAGGTTGATTTTTCCTGTAGCTGTGTCTGGAGCTCACTCTCTTGCTGGGCTTTCTAATCCTTCTGCCTGTCTTTATTTTCCCTGTCACTATCAGCATGTTCATCGTGCTCACAGTAGAGAAAGTCACCTAGAAGCTATTCATCTGGCATGTTGCAGGTGATTAATCCTCTGTGACATGTCAATACATTCTGGGGGGGCACCTGTAAGTCACTGCTTTCTTTTTCACTGGGATAGTCAGGTAATTTGTCATGCTGTTGTGGGAGCTAAAGATCTTCTTCGTAAGCCTCAAGCTGCTCAAGCTGCTCAAGCTCCAAGCTGCTTTGTGAGCCTTTCATTTAGGGGAAAATATCAATCAATTAAGGGGAATCTTCCAAATAATGCATGATTAAACCAAATGTAGACTTTACTCAATCTAGATTTTATTCTCTTTATTAACATCTATCTTCTGCCTCTTGCAAAAAAAAACATATTGGGTGGCAATCCTCAGTCTTCATTCACTGTTTTCTTTGATCTCCTTTGCATGCAGGGACCTGAAATTGGATAATCTCCTTTTAGATGCTGAAGGATTTGTGAAGATCGCAGATTTTGGATTGTGTAAGGAAGGTGAGTTAACTGGACAAGCTGAAATTGAGCCATCAGAATCAGTTTAGGATCTGGGCTTTAGAAGGTGTTTGTATGTAACTTGTATTAATTCCCATTAAAAAAATCAAAATTAAAAAATCCAAACAACAAAAACCCCTCACCTATCTGGCCATGATGATTTTGGGAAGAATATCTTGTTGTGTAAACTTCCAGAGACTTATGAAGGCATGTAAAATGTGCTTGTTTCCTCAAAGGAAGCAATAATTGGATATATAAAACGTGTAGATGATTAAATGAGCAGTGGAACATGCAGGAAGTTCCCTTGGGTTTGCTGTTTATTTAAGCATTGTCTGTATATTTGTTATTTGGTGTTGTTGGGGGCCTCAGGTTTCGCCCTTGCTGACAATTCCCCTTGCCCAGGTACCAACATCAGGTGACAAACTACAGCTTTCAGGAGGTGAGGCTGCATCAGATCCATTCAGTAACTTGTGCTGGATTTTACCAAAGTGTCCTTTTTGTACAGGAATAGGTTTTGGAGATCGGACAAACACCTTCTGTGGCACCCCTGAGTTTCTGGCCCCAGAAGTGCTGACAGACATCTCATACACACGGGCAGTGGACTGGTGGGGCCTGGGTGTGCTCATCTATGAGATGCTTGTTGGTGAGGTAAGGCCAGCTTCCCTCAGGGGATCTCACTAACCAGGCTTGGGGACCTGACCACCTGAGAGAAAATTTTGCTAAGTGTAGCCAGCCATTTATTAGTATTTCAGTTACATCTTTCTCATTCACAGTGTTTGCCAAACAGTAATTAATCCATACAATTCCCTGCTAATCTCATGCTTATTTAATAGTGAGGAGTGGGTGCTATGTGGATTGAATAATAGAATGTCCCAATTGCAGTCACCATTCCCTGGAGATGATGAGGAGGAAGTCTTTGACAGCATCGTCAATGATGAGGTCCGGTATCCACGATTCCTTTCAACTGAAGCACTTTCCATAATCCGTAAGGTAAAGGGCTGATGGGTCTCTGGGAGCCTGAGGACTTTGCATTTATTGTGTAAGTGGATCCAGAGGGACTTGATGAGGATTGTATAGCACTTGTGTGTGTAATTTGGAGCTGCCTGCATAGGCTAAGGAAATACTTAAAATTTGCACATATTTTCCTTTCCTTCTCTTTACATAAATGCAATTCTTCCATGTAAGGATGACTAAGCAGGCTGCTTACTGTTCCTGCTAAGTCTGGCACAGAGAAGTGTTGATTCAAGGGCAGGAATGTCAGAGCCATTCAGTGGAGATGGCTGGATTCAGTTTTTGAATGTGACCCCATAGTCACAGGTGCACAATTAAGCTGAGACACTCCATGCAGTTTATGGCAGATATCTTATTGCCTGTATATTTGGCAGATTGTTTACGAGGAACTAGGTCTGAGTTATTCCTGACAGATGATGACCTTGGTGCAAAGTGAGAATGAGGAAACACCAAGGGATCAGTCCACCTCCTTTCTTTTGTTTTTCTCTCTGGAACATAATTTCTGTCCATCCTTGTTCCTGTTGTTTAATTTTGAACTGGTATTTTTGCAGCTGCTTCGCAAATGTCCAGAGCGTAGACTGGGAGCAGGGGAAAAAGATGCAGAAGAGATTAAAATTCAGCCCTTTTTTAAGGTAGGAGCTTGGTTTATACCTCTCCCTTGTTTCTTGTGTTTGAGCAGAGAGTGATTTGCTCTCTGTTGGTATTGAGGCTTATTTCCCTTTGTTATGTGGAAGATCTTAGTGATAGTTTCTGTCGTACTTCATTGCTCCATTCAGGAATATGTGTTTCAAATCTTCCTTGACATGACATCCCTCAAGTCTGTTTTCTGGGATCTTTAAGTTTCCAGAGCCAGTTTATTTCTGATCTTCTATGTGCTGCTTCTATGTACAAATATACTTAACTTTAGAGACATGAAAAATATTCCTTTTAAAATCAAACTGCAGCATCGAAGATGTTATGTAGTGATGACAGTGACTGCCAGGCAGTCTATCTGATCACCTGCATTTTGCAGGATACACGTGACTCTTAAGAGAAGTGGAGGTTAAATTGCTTTGTGTCAGGGGTATGTGTCTGTTCCAGGCAAAGGTGTTGCCATTCCTCGTCATTATTACTTATCTGCCCAAGAGTTTTTACCCTATAACCCTTGTCTGCCTTTTCTTGCACTGGAGCAAGAAAAGAACTTGGGTGTCAGCAGAAATTGCTGGGATCCACAGACCCACCTGGCCACGGCTGAGCTGTAGTTTTGTCCCTCCTAAATACAGTTGTAGCTGTAAAAATACACTGCATGGAATCTCTGCACTATCTCCTGTGCTGTTTGTTTTGGGTCTTTTTTCAGTTCTCTATTTTAATTAGTAGAAATAATACATGTTGCAAATGATCCATAAGGGAGGCTGCAATTCTCCCTCTGACTTTCACATTTCATGAATAATCCTTGTGTCAATTTGGCCTGTTGCCTCCCTTTTCTTACAGGGAATTGATTGGGATGCCTTGTTTGCCAGGAGGCTGAAGCCCCCCTTTGTGCCCACATTAAGAGATCCAACTGACATCAGCAACTTTGATGAAGAGTTCACTTCCCAAAAGCCAATCCTTACTCCTCCTGAGGAGGTTTCTCTCCTAACCCGTAAGGAGCAGACTGTCTTCAAGGACTTTGACTTTGTTTCCAGACACCTTTTAGATGTGTGATTCCTGGACTATGAAAACATGAAGAGATTGTTACCACCTTGATAGAGCATAGGCCAGTGGAAAAGCCAACAGGATTTGTAGTACAGGTAGTGCTGGTGGCCCCAGGATGAGGTGCCCTGTAAGCTGAATTAGCCTGCTGTGGGTTTTCCAGCTTCATTTGTTGGAAGGATCCCAGATGTCAATTACCTTTAAGTAATAATTAACGTTTGAATGGGTATATCTTCTTCTGTCATTGAAGTAGATGAAAATTGGAATTTAAGCTGGACTTGATGAAATCAAATCATCTCTGCAACCCAGATTACTCTTTGCAAAAGGCCTAAGTAAGTAGTGTGACTTTTTAAAGTTGTAGCATAGTAGGGGAATGGCCACTGATTTTCTAGATTTCCTCCTGGTAATGATTTTATGCCATTTCCCACTCATAAAAATGTGTATGCCAGACAAGGAATGGATTTTAACACTACCAAGACAATGATGCTTGATAATGATCCAAGTGATTTATCTGAAGGAAGATGAATCTTTCTACTTCAGGTTGCCAACTCTTAGCTATTGTTTTTAATGATATCAAACTCCATAGCTTTGCACATGATTTTTTTCTTTTTTGAAAATAAACGATGCCTTTCCATATAATAAATATTCAGCTTTTCATCTCCTTTGTGTCAGCTGAATGTTTCAGATCAGGGCTAACCAAAATGCTCAACAGGCAGAACTTTAGTTTTCTCCATAAATGCCAGTAGTAATATTTTCTTTCTTTCTTCTCACTCAGGTTGTCTGTGCACATATTGCACAGTGTCATCAGCTGTCAGATACCAATGACTGCAGTCAGGTTATCTCTCCACAGATTTTATCAGTGTGTACATCCTGTATAATTTTTGGGGACAGCTAAGTAATGACAGTCAGTACTGGAAAATCAGTGAGTTAAAGGTGATTTAATTGCCTCGTAATCTGTCTTGTAATTATACTTGATAAGATACATTTTCATGTCTTAAATTTGTAGTGTTAGCTCATTGGGCAAAAAGGGAAGGGTTTTTAGATATAAGGCATCTGATGCACACAAGGACATAAATCATTGCTCTTACAGTTTATCTTTGCCAGATGGAGACAGGAGTGGGACTAAGGCAGCTGTGCTATAGCTGGAGACAAGGATCTAGGGAATTGTTAAGCCAAGGCAGGTCCCAGTGCTTCAGGATTCAGTGAGGTAAGAGCTCTGTTTGTGCAAACCAGGGATATTTCACACTCAACCTAGATTTTCTATTTTCAGAGCTAAGTATAGCTGCTTCTGAAAATTCCCATGTACAAAGATCCTTTCAACCTCCCACTCACCCTGGCAGTGCTCTGGCCTGTTTAGAGCAGGATACACATTTTCCTCACTCTTGTTTGAGTGGCAGTTGCTGTTGGCCCCTGTGGTGTGTTTTGTGGCTTTAGTTCAAGGCCACTGTGCTGTGGGAGGTAGCACAGTGGATTGGTAGCACAGGTCCAACCTAGAACTTGGGTTCAAAGAGAGAGCCACAGAGAATTTAAAAATGCATATTAAATATTTTATTATTGCGTAAAAAAAAAGGTAAATTAATACCCAGGTGTATTTTAAAGAAATACCAAACAGAGCAAAACTGCTTTGAGCTGTTGTACCTGCTGATAAACTTCCACTTGACTGATACCTGAAGAACCAGGAATTGCAAGGTGACAGATGATCCACACTTCAGCAGGTACCACAGCAACATGAGCAAACTGCAGAATCCTTCTGAATGGTGTAGTAGCTTTACAAAAACAATCCTTAGTGTTCTGATATCCCTCTGATAAAGCTTCTACCCTGAACAAACCAGACTGTGCACAGATTACAAACTCTGGAGCTGGTCAAAAAAGGGATCTTTAGCTGCATTTAAATTGCTTTTGGACTGTCGTGCTGTGTTAGTAACTACACTGTCTTTTCATGAGTGTTCATCAACTTTAAACCCTGAGTGCTTCTGAGTTGGTGTTAATTCCTGAGCCAAAACAATTAAGGCACAAGATAATTTTAACTAACATTTTGTTGTGGCGGTTTTTCTTTTTTCTTTGTTTTTCTTTTTAACAGAAAAGGGACTAAAATTCACACCACAGCGTTTTATGTTTTAAACCTAAGATTGGTCATCCCAAACTTCCTTTTAGTTCCCCATGGAAATCTGAAGCATGACCTTTTATTTCAATGGAAAACGGGTCCTCTTGCTGCTGTCCTGAAAGCTGTCAGCAACTCTTATCTCAGTTAATCAACCAGGACCTGGCAGCTTTCCTCTTGCACTGAAATTGTATTATTTTATTAAAATGTCACTAGTGAATTGAGGTAGTAGTAGTTTTATCAAGTGTAACTTGAGTTAGGCATGAGGTACCCACCTCTGCTCCTGCTTCTCTCCCAAGCTACAGCAAAGGCCTGAGCACGATGTTATCTGCAGAAATAACTCAGTAGCCAAGGAATACTTTTCTGTCCAAAGAAAAGTGATGGTATTATTCTTCACTGACTTGATTCAAAACAGTGAATTGTTAGCAGCAGCATCAACTTAAAAACCTGTGAGGGAGCTGCTCAGGGCATCACAAAATACAGGTTAATTATCTCATAGGATTAATTGGGTGTCTTACAGCTCTCTCATGCACATTAACAGTATTAAGCCTTAAGTCTTTGTGGAACATTAAGTTGAAGCATGTGGACAAAATAAAATTTGCTTTTGACTAAATATTTACTCAAATATTTCTCCTACATGCCTGATGCTACTGCCAAAAGGCACTGCACTTCTCACAGTCAGAACTTGGCTGAAAAAAGGCCACAGGAATTAACACTGATCCTGGCTGGCTTTATCTGTAATTGCTGCTGTTCCCTAGCAGCAAAAGGCGAGGGAGACCTTGGAGAAGTCAACACAAATAGTCACGCTAATCTTGCATTTCTTCTGGAGAGATGTGACTCACTTAACAAAAGGAAATAAACTGAGAGAGACCCTTTGCTCAGTCTGGAAATCAGCTCTGCTGGCTTTGCCCTTCTCAGAGCAGGATTCTTGCCTTTAACAGTGTTATTTATATATAAAAAATAACCCTGACTATCCCTGAAAAGTAATTTGCAGATGAACAGGTTGTGGAGCAGGTTGCATAGTGCATGATGTGTTAAAGTTCGGTGCAAGGAAACAGAAGCCATTGCATTAGCCAAGCTTTACCCAGCAGCCTGCCAGGTGTGTTGGCACACTGGGACTAGACAGGCTCACTGTTCTTGTGAAAATAGATGTTCTCCCATGCAGTGAGGTGGCGTGAACAGAAGAACCTCCAGAGATTGAGGATTATCCCTTGGTCAAAGGGGTTCTCCAGCTCGGAGTGCCGCAGGTAGGAGATGCGGTGGTGCGACATGAACTCCCAGGTCGTGGTGTTGCATGAGATCAGGTACAGGTGGGAAACAAGCAGCAGCAGGACCACAATTGTGAATATGAATATCAGGAGGAAGGACACAAGGAGGAAAATGTTGTGCTGCAGCCACTCCCAGGATTGTTCAAAGTAGAGGCCTGACCTTTTCAATTCAAACAGAAATAAATCTCCAGTTAAAGAAGCAGAACTAGTTTCATAAACTAAGCAAACCCGATGACACATTTAAGTTTGATTCATAACTAATGAACCGCTGATAATCCTCGACTACAGAGAATTAATAAACTATGAAGTCCTGAGAGACTGCACCACAGGGATTGGAATCTAAGTTTAGAAGAAGCTGTTTCCCTTGACAGCTGTGAGACACAATCACTCTGGGTTAACTCCTCTCCTGAACAGCTGGAACCCTGTTGGAGTTTCCAGCACTTGAATGTGTAAACAAAGATTGTGTTACAGTGACTGAAACAAAATGAACAGTGAAACCTAAATTATCAGATTCTGCTCAAGATCAGGGCACTTCAGGATGCAAAGGAGGGTGAAGATCCAAAGCCAGTTCAGCCACTGCTATTGTTCTATGCCAGCCCGAGGAGCACCACAACCTTCAGCAATCTCAGAGGTTTAAATGCCATCTCCCAGCCTTACCAGGCAACATGGCCTCCCCACAGCAGAACCACAAGCTGCACGCTCAAGTAGACTATGAAGAGGGGGTGGTTCCTTTCTCCTACACAGTTCTCAAGCCAGGGGCAGTGATGGTCGTAGCGCCGCACACAGTGCTGGCACAGCTGGCAGTGCTTGGCTCGCATGGGTTGCTGCAAAACACAATCAAAAAAAGAAAAAACCCACTGGCTACAGTTCATGGCTGTCCCACTCCTGTTTGGTAGAAGAGAACATCATGCAAATCTGTCTTTCTCCACAATGTTGTCCTCAAAACACTCACTTGTGAGACAACAGCACATCAACATTGCTAAGACAAATCAAAGGGATTGTGATTCTCCGGGTCAAGACCCAAATGGATGACATTCAAATTAACTGACTCTCCCACACTCCTCCTATCTACACATTTTCTTTATTATCTACCTATTATAGGAAGTCTAGCATGCCAAGGATGGAGATAAAGCCAATCAGTGTAGTCAGGAAAGCATGAGCCGGAGTATTGAGGTGAAAAACTAGGACCACTGCTAGCAAATAGAGCGGGCAGGGATGTGATGCTTTTTGGGGATGCACAGAGAAGTGCCTCCATGTGAGTACAAGACACTTGCACAGAAAACAGCTCAATTACCAGGCACAGAGAAAGTGAAAGACCTGGCAGAGAAAAGTAGTGCTTCCTAGGATTTGTCCCCTGCAGTGTATAAATGCTTTGCCAGCTTTTCCTCTTGCAATAAGCTCATTCCTCCTGGTTGATACTCTTCAGGAATTTATGGGAGCTGGGGTAATGCTTAATTTCATTAAACTGATAAGGATCACTCTGAAAACAAACCTTCCTTTCTAGGCTTTAGGCAAACTGTTTTAAGAGCTAATTTAATTGCTGCAATTTCTCCTTCATGCTATCTTTTACCATTCAGGCGAATGTTTTGTTTTAAGGCCTCTGAACAAGTTCACAACAATGAGCAGTTCCTGCATGTCACACTCAGCTGCCTTTCTGACTGTCAAGGTGTTTTCAAAATAACTTCTTGGACAGTACTGGAAGGTCTGGCTAACATGGCAGTAAGAATGCAGAATAGAAGTTTCTCATGGCAAAAATGTTTGTTGTTTCTATAAGCCAGCAGGGATTTGTTTCAGCCTTGGAAAACTGGTCTGTGTGCCAGTGTCCATCACTACTACTTGTGTAGCTGCACAGTCTGCCCAGCCTCCTATGAGCAGCAATTACAGACCACCAACAGCAGCTGAAGAACAATGTAAGCTTTCAAAGAACTCATCCCTTCCTCTTCCAGCATGTTCTGGATGCCCACCTTCACCAGGCAGTAACCACAGCGCCACAGCTTAACGTCACCTGGAATCTGAGGGGTCACCACACCTTGTCCTTTATTTTCACCTTCCTACAAAAAAGAGAAAGGGAGGGACTGAGGAGGGTTCTTGGGCTGCTGTCTAGGCATGACTGAGCTGTCTTGCTGCATCCTTTTACGTAACAGTTACACAGTGCTTGTTTTCTCTATCATTAGGAACAAAATAATTCCTTAGAATTCCTACAGAAGCTGCAGACAGTTATGGTACAGTGAGAGAGAACAGGTTACTGTTACCCTCCAAAGAATGTTTGTACAGACGCAGAAATATCTGTGGACAAGATACACTCTGGGACAAAAACAAGTTTACACTTCACTTCTAAACACAATAACAATGTCTTTTCGGTATGAACAGTGCTAATTAGTCATACACAGCCAACACTGACATTAATGATGGATGACTAAGATTGATAACGCTTTTGTCCTACACAGTCTATAAAGCAGTGAACCTTGAGCAGACTGTAAGTTACTGAAACTTTGCATCTTTGTTTATTTCACTGTGTGTTCTCTGAGAGAGCAACAAATCCATAAAGAGTTCAATAAACAGAGCTGCAAGAGAGCACTGTCTGCCAAGTCTGCCCTTCAGTTCGGGGCTTTTTTTACACTTGCACCACTTAGCAGTGGTTATCCTAAAATAGGTCATATATACATTCCACAGGGCACTGCAGCCTCTGCTCTAGGGGAGGACTTGGGCTCAAATGGCACAGTTACTACAAGGACAGTGTGGTGTGAAAGGCACATTTAAAGCCTGTAAACCCTATTGCTGTTACAAAATACCAGCGTGAGATGGTCTGTGCTTGTGTCCTTCATGCCAGCACAAGAGAAACTGTTTCAGATTGTTCTTATCCACCAGAGTGGAAAAAGTAGAAAAGCCTCCAGACTTTACAGCTACTCTACTTTGTTCTGTTCATGAAGGCATTTACCTTATCTTCCTCTTCAGGTTTAACAAAACCCGGATCCATGAGAGATACTTTGAAGTACAGCAGGACCGAGCATAACACCAGCAAAACGAAGATCAGCGGCTGAAGCAGCTCCCCGCGCTCCTCTTGCTTTTGCAGATCTGAAAGGTACCCCAAAAACACAGAGCAGCAACTCCTTGTGAATTGTCCGGGATTTTGCTCTTTGGCCTCACCAAAGGGGTCCAGAATGTATGAAGAGGAAGCGAGGAGAGACCAGGGGGAGAGAGGGCGCGGGGCGAGAGAGGAGAGGCTGAGAAGGGGCTCCCCAGACCCCCTCCTGCTCTCGGGGCACCCCCGGGCCGCGGCCGGGCACAGGTAGCCCGTATCCCGCAGGGGCCGCACGCCCG
>VYXD01007103.1:415877-426033 GCA_013397195.1 Hylia prasina | reverse complement strand
TTGGTTTGTTTTGTGTTTTTTGGTTTTTTAATTAGATAGCATTATTTACACCTGTGACTGTTGAGCCCTCCTCATGATCACCATGGTTAAATCCATATTTGGAATAAAGCTCTCCTTGGAGACCCAGGTTCTTCATAGCATATGCTTTAAATGCTGGATCGCTTTGCCCATTAATGGTCACAGGGAAGTGGATGGGGACAATCCGAACCTCTGTGCATGTTATAAGACTACAGTGTCATTTGCAACCAGTCCTCTGATTACTGGAAACCTCTCCTATGTTTGCTGAGGATGTGAGACCTGTTGTTACTGCAACAGTTGTGTAATGTTGCTGCAGCTGCAGGGGATCCCAGGAGGCCGTGGGAAGGTTTGTTGTAAATGCAAGGTATATGTTGGGATTGTACAACTTGTTTTTTCCTCCTCAGTGTGACCTTGGGTGTAAGCAAGTCTCATGTCCTGGAGTGCCTGATGTCCACTTATCCGTGTGTGTCACTCCTTTGACCGCCCCCACTTCAGTCTTGACCCTGCCGCTGCGTTGGTTTGCTCACTCCTAGTGCCTGGCCAATTGCCCACTGCTGTTGTACTTGGTTGTTCACTCTGTTCCTGTCACCTGCTTTCTGAAGTCTATTTGTTTCATAGTCCTGTTGGATACCCTCCTGTTGGAACCCTGGAGGCTGAGGATTTTAGGCTATCTGTGCTAAAAGGCACTGACCCTTGTACCTGTTCAGGTGTTTGTCTTTGGGTATGTCTTCCTCTTGATCTTGGTTGGCTAGCCATGTTGTCTAAAGTGTCTCTTGGAGATTTTCTCATCTTCTGCCTGATGAAAATACCTGTTCTCTGTCTCCACTGGTGAGAATAAGGAACCCTCCAAAGGACTTTTTTTAAATGTTCATATGAATTTGTATTCCTCTCAGCATTTCATAAAAGAAAGATATATCGGTTCTGATTTATTGACTGACTCTACCTGGAGGACACAAGCTTTGATAAAGTTGTTATTTTACCAAGAAAATTGCTTTTGTCAGGCCTGTAATGAAATAGTATTGATTACTTCAGAGAGGCCACCCAAAGTTCTTTCATGGTGTTTCAGGATAAAGATATCTGAGACTAGTAATGGTTCTGAAACAAGAGGAAGATTTGGCACTGATTAAAGGAAACTTGGATATGCCTCAAGCTTATAAAGGTCGGCTGATATGAAAAGGGTGTCTTTGCAGCTGCAGATCTGCATGAGTTTTGTTTTCATACTTATTTTAATGGGGACATGCTATTAAGTAGCTTTCATGTAAAGAATCAGAGACCATGATAAAAGTGATTCTTTTAGATTGGTTTGTACTCGTTGGAGTGCCAGGAGGTAAGTTGGTTAAGAAATTTAATATTGACTAGCGTTCTATTGTAGCATTGAAGGTTTTCATAATTTCAGCCACATTAAATTGCTAATGAGATCCACCCTATCAATGAACAGGTGGGATCCGAAGCCTCTTCACAAGAAGTTCTCACTTTATACAAACAAAGTAACCTTAAATGAACTGGTATTTGTAAAAAATTACAAAAGTCAAAGTCTACTCTAACTGAAAATCTTTTTATCGACTATCAGATTATTCTTTTACTCTTTTGTTTGCTTAAGGCGCCAAGTCAATGCCGTATACCTCTGACACAGTGTAGAAGCAGAGAACATACTGTACTAATAGATAGTAATGTCTGAGTTGCAGACAGACCTGTAATGTTTCAGACGAAAACAAAATCTACAGACAGGGAAAAATCTTCTTCATAGTTTCAGGAAGGACTAAATAAATAGTAATATTTTTTCACTTGCAAAACTTGACATATATGATTGTATACAAACTTTGTTTGCTGTAGGAAACAGTGTGAAGTTTAAGCTTGTCCTTAACTGAAAGGAGTTAAATTTCAGAGAAAATAAATATGAGGGAGTTTCCTAGGCCGAAATAGAACTCTTATCAATAATGCACCAAACAGTGACTTCTATTGTCTGACTTAGATTTTGCAGAAATTCTTATTATTATTTTCTGGTGGTAACTGGAAGTTATACTGCTGGATATCAGTTCTCAGGCTCATAAAATTATGTCTGCTTTCTGAGGTAGTTTTACTCTGTATTTCTTAATTTCATTTTCTTTGTCTTGTAGCATTAAGAAAGGCAGCAATATCAATGACAGTGAATTATGTATAGAGAACCCTCGTTCATTTTAGCAGCATTCAGATCAAGGGGTAGTGGCAAGACAACAGCTGTAAAAAGCTGTTGGAACTCTCTGTTGCATCATCTCACCCAGCCCATTTTCGTCTGACACAGACCAAAAGTTATGAGAACCCATTATCCCTTCTGCAAGTGTCAGGGCGTAGAATCTTAAACATGTACCTGCATGATAAATTATCCTCTGACCTGTGTTGCAAAGTACGTGCTGGTGTGTTCCTCAGCTTCCTGTCAACCTTTTTCACTGAAGGGTAAAGCAAGATCAAATTACTTAATGTTTTTCATTAGACAGTAAAACAATTTATCACAGGTAGTGTGCCTGTTTGTTGAAACATCTCAAGACATTTCTTTCAGTATCATATTGGAAGACAAGGGTCCTTCCTGAAAATTGGCATTCATCTCCTCTGAATGAATGCCAATTCATTCAGGAGATGGAGAGGCAGATCACATGTACATAGCAAATTCAACTTACTTTAATTGCAGTGAAACAAAGGTTCAAAAGAAAGATGGACTTACCTTTTTAAATTTATTCCAATATTCTGTTACACAAACTTGAGCTGATATTTCCCAAAAACTACCTCTTTGTGCCTTTTTTTTTTTTTTTTGGGTGGTAATGTAATAATGGCAAATTATGATACGTACTTTCTATTTTATTTCCTCCTTTATAGATACAGTGCATTACTGCATTCCTCAAGACTGAAATGAAAAGTTAAAATTGATCATTCTTAAAGTATGTAAGTTACAGTGAAGCTGTAACAATATAAGTATATTCATTATTTTTTCTGGCACAATAAGAGTTTTCCATCTTCTACAACACAGCATGTAGTAAATAAGTCATTTGCAGTTTTCACACAAACAAATTTGCCAAACAAAGCTTTAGTCTCATTTACCCAGAATCATAGAGTGGTTGGAAGTGATCTTAAAGATCATCTCCCTCCAATCTTCCCTTCCATGGGCAGGGACACCTTCCACTAGATCGGCCACATATTCAGCCTGGCTTTGAACACGTGCAGGGATGAGGCATCCACAAATTCTCCAGGCAACTTGTTCCCATGCCTCACCACCCTCACAATACATAATTTCTTTCTGAAATAAAATCTAAATCTACTGTCCTGTCTAAAATGGCTACTTTTCATCCCATCATTGCACTTCCTGATGGTTTTTCTTGTCTTTGCTGAAGCTCCCTTTGGGTACTGGAAGCTATTTTAAGATCTCCATGGAACCTGCTATTCTGCAGGCTGAACAGCCTCAACTCTCTCAGCCTGTTCTTGTAGGAAAGGTGATCCAGCCCTTTCTGATCATGGCCTCCTCTGCTCTGGACTTGCTCCAGCAGCTCCCTGTCCTTCCTGTATTGGGACCCCAGCTCTGGATGCTCCAGGTGGGCTCTCAGCAGAGCAGAGCAGAGGGGCAGAATCCCCTCCCTCCCCTGCTGCCCACGGGGCTCTGGGTGCAGCCCAGGACACGTTTGGCTCTCTGGGCTCTGAGTGCCATGGCTGAATCATATTCCGTCATCCACCAAGATACCAGAATTTGAAGTTCTATTGGCTGTTCTACAAAGCCATTAGACTGTATATCAAAGAATCACATTGTTGTCTCTATTACTGATTTTATTAACCCCTTGGAAACCTGAGTGTATCAAAAAGAGCAGAAAACACGTGGAGTAAAATAGGTATAATACAATTAAAAGTAAAATACATTAGATTCTGAAAGACTTTGCCTATAAAAGCTGGGTAAGCACTTCTTCCATTCCAACTATTATGAAGATGTGTTTTGTATTTATTATGCTCTTACTGTATACCAGTTAAACATGGGTGGATTTTGTTTATAGAGAAGCACATTGTAGTTGTTGTTTCAGAAAGACTTTCTCTGAGCTTTTAATTGTTGATCTTTGCCACAGATCTGGGCTACTAGTCCTTACTTATACATATCACTCCGAGTTTAACATATAAGCAACCTTCCAAATTGATCTAGATCCACCAGTTTGTTTTTACCCCTTTCTGTACATGTGTGTTGAAAATCCACCCTGGCTGTTTTCAGACTTAAGAACAGCTTGTTTCATTCCTTTTGGCTCTGCTATAGGAACTATGTTTTTTCTGATTACTTCTCTTTAGCTGCACTATTAAGTAGAACAAAAAGTTTTGAGCACAAAATTAGAAAGGAGAGCAACATTAGTATGCTTTCTGTGGGGCTTCAGGAATTCTGAGTGGTCACCCTGATTTAATTTAAATGTCTTTGCAAATTTTACTGATAAATAGTTTTGATGAAGCAATCTGCTTTAGAGATGAAAGATCCTGATAGGAATGCAAGTTAACAAGATGTTCTAGTAAATTAAAGCCAGTTTTTAAATCTAGTGTATAACTCCAAGACAAAAACATTTAAATAGAAAAAAGGAGAAAAAACATAAGATCACACTATTCAAAAAAATACTTATGTTTGAAGTGTAGAGCTGGGGAACACAAAGTACAAGAAAAACTCTAAAAGTCCAGTTTTTCTATTAATACCTTCACAGGATTATGACTGATGGCAGCAGATGAATACAGACAAATCTGGATGGACAGAGATTGTTGTACTGTCTGAAGATTAATGTTTGAATGGGATAGAGCAGAAGAGGATCAGCTACTATCACCTGTGATCTTTTAGATCAAAGCACAAAAGCAAGATCATATAAGAGATATAAAAGCATAATCATATTATGAAAGCTTTAGTGATGTGCTTCCTACTCCTCATATAGTCACCTCTGCCATCTGAGACATAGCCTTGAAGGAATTTCAAAAAGCCAGTCAGAGACTAAAGTTGGTCATGGAAGAAGCTGTAGTGGAGACAAATAAATCCTGATTTTTTTTCCCTTATATTCCAGATAGTTTTTGTGTATTTGAACTATCTTTAAAATTCCCAGCGGAGACGCTGCCAGCAATGCAGCTGAGGCAGCACAGCTGGAAAGCTGTTGTAAGTGAACATTTACCCAAAAATGCAAGCAAGTTGTTGGTGTGTGCTAAACTTCACCTTGCCATGGGTTCACTGGTTCAGTAGCAGATACCTCATTCAGCGTTAGCTTGGATATGTTCAGTCACAGCTGTGAAGTTTTTCTCTTGCCCATGTCCTCTTTTCTCCTGCCCAACTCTCCTACCTGATATACTCATTAGAGTTATGAATGCTGAGATGAGCTGGAGTAGAACATCATGTCACATTCTGTTCCCATACATCTATTTAAGACAGCACTTCATCCTTGCCCTTTTTCATCCCACAGATCTTTGGAGCCTCATTTCAAGCATGTTTGTTTCTCTGTTGGGAAGTCTAACAGCTAGGTAACAGCACAACCCGAGGAAGCCTTCTTCAGTAATTTTTCACTATTCCAATATGAGCCTGTGCTTCCAGGAAAGGGAGCTGGGGGTGAAACTGCACTGGCTTGAAAAATTCCCAGTGAAAAAACATCATAGCTGCTCTTGGTTGAGATATCATTTTTCTTTCTTTCATTAAGGTTTGTTTTTTATCCATGTGCTACTATGTATGTCTGCAAGTACAAAAGAAAAACTTGCAGCATGACTCCCAAACATTAAATTCCTACTGTTTCTCAGATTCTGTTGCTGTTATTTCTTCTTGTTGTCTGGCTTGACAGTTCAATCACTTTACCTGACAACAAATAAAGACTTCAGAAAGTTAAGGTGCTGCCTAACACTCAAGTGCCAGACTTTTGGAAAGGACTGGTTGCCCTCCTTTCCCACGTGGTCTTAGCTCTCACTCACTGCCACACTTAAAAGAATGGCAGAGTTACATATTCCTGCTGTGGAAAACATCAGTTGATTGCATAAGTTCTATTTGCTAACATAAATCTCAGCTAATTTATGTATTCGAGCTTGCTTTGATTCCATGTGTTGTAACAAATAGACGTGCATTAAAAAGAATGCTATACTTCATTCTAATACTTTGCTAGAACATGGAGATTTCTTTCCTTTAGGTCACTTTAGCTTCATCTGAATAAAAGTAACATCAGAACTTATATTAGTGATGCTGTTTTCTTTAGGACAAAGATACAGAGCTTAAGAGGCAGAAAACAGAAATGACAGCAGAGAATGTGTTATGCCACTTTTTAAAGAACTGTCTCTATAGTTTTAAAAATGCAGTCACAAAGTATCACCTCAATCTTCAGATCAAAGAAACCTACGTTTGGAATTCAAGGAAAATTTTCAAGACAAAATTTTCCAGTTTGAAAGCTATCTACTAAACAGGAAATTCCAAATTAATTTTACTGTTCTGCTTTTCTTCCAAATTTCTTATTTTCTCAATCTTAACTGCAGATCTTGTTCATTACTGTGCTCATAGTGGGATATTTTCAATCCCTGTAGGTTTTTTTTCCATTAAAATAAGCCCAAAAAATCATAAGCTCTTGAATCTTTGATTGAGTAAGAAATTCCATTACTGAAAAGATGTTCTCCAAACCTATGAAATACCAGGACATGAAACTTTGTTCATCCACCTCACCCACCTTCCCCTGTTAATGTTTTACCTTTAGCTCCTGGTGCTTATTCTTTAAGCATATCCTATATTAAGGCTGGGGGGAGGAAGAATCATAGGTTTGCGCTTGACTTCTAGAAAATATTCAAAAATAATTTTCTTTTGACTTTAGAATTAGAAATAAGAGCAAAAACTGATGCACAGGAAGTTCCACCTGAACATGAGGAAGAATTACTCTGTGGGTGACCCCACGCTGGAACAGGTTGCCCAGAGAGGTTGTGCAGTCTCCCTCACTGGAGATATTCCAGAGCCACCTGGATGCAATCCTGTGCCATGAGCTCTAGGATAGCTCTGCTTGAGGAGGGAGGTTCGACCAGGTGACCCACTGTGGTTCCTTCCAAAATTACACATTCTGTGTGAAACTCTGAGAAATTCAGTGGTCTGCTTGTTTCTTTTTCTCTACAGCAATATTACATGCACATTATGAAACAACCAGTACACTGACAACTTTTTTGTTTTCCTCCCAGGTGGATTTCCTCCCATCGTAAGGAAGACCTGGAAAGTTATCTTTTCGAATGGAATGCTGTGGGAAAATGTAGTTTTGGTGTAATACAGCTCAGTCACTTAATCAGTCATGGTTCTCCCACATGAAATGCGTTTGTCACTGTGACTCTGCATTGACTTGTGGACTTCTAGCAGAGTGTTCTGGTCCTGAACATGCAATGTTTGAGTTTGAAACTGTTAACACAAAATGTTCAAAAATGTTGAAGAAGCTTTCTGAAAATTACCCTTTTCCACAAAATATTTTGGTTTAGACGAATAAATATTTCCAATGGAAATACGTTGCACCAAAAAGAAATTGTTTGTTATAAGCCCTACTCATCCAGTATTTCCAAAACTAGGAGCTTAAAAACTCCTATGTTGAACCTCTGAAGATTAGGAGCTTAAAAACTCATATGTAGACCATCAGAAGATCTGAAGAAATTTATTACATCTGAGATTAATTTAATTTCTTTCTGGTGCATGTGGTTCAGATCATTCTGTTATCAGAAGAATACTTATTAGCACGAAAGCAAATCATAAGATTCTCACCTTATGAAACATAATATTCACAGAATCACAGAATAGGTCAGGTTGGAAGGACCCACAGTGGGTCATCTCACAGTGGGGATCCAACCTCCCTGCTCAAGCAGAGTCATCCCAGAGAAGGGATTGCATCCCAATGGTGTTTGAATATCTCCAGTGAGGGACACTCCACAACCTCTCTGGGCCAGTGTGTGGTCACCCACATAATCAACTTCTTCCTCATGTTCAGGTGGAACTTTCTGTGCACTACCTACTGCCCAGTTGTCTCGTCCTATTGCTCAGCACCTCTGAGCAGAGCCTGGTCCCTCCCCTGACCCCACCCTGCAGACACTGACAGACAGTGATGGGGTCCCTTCTCCAGGCTGAACAGGCTCCAGTTTTCCCTTCTCCAGGCTGAACAGCCCCAGCTCCCTCAGCCTGTCCTCATAATAGAGATGCTCCAGTCCCTTGATGATCCCTGTCAGCCTCCACTGGACCTGTTCCAGGAGTTCCATGTCTCTGTTGTGCTTGATGAGCCCAGAACTGGACACAGACTCCAGATGAGTCATCACCTGGACTGAGCAGAGGAACAAAATTGTTACAGGTTTTGTGATATTCTGTGTAACACACTGGTAACACTCATATGCAATCTGAGATAAAGAAAACTGCTCTCCATTCTTCTCCTCATTGCTCTGTGCTCATTGCAGGAACAGGGCAGTGTGGAACAGGGGTCTGGGGGCTGCAGGTGATTCAGAACGGACCTGAAGGTCAGACTTAGTCCAGGAGCAAAATCAATAGAGGGTTACTGGGGGGACAACTGCAGTAGACCACAATGTGTACAGGAATTATCTGGTGATAAGACCCCAGTTACAGCTGATTTGGAGCTTGGCAGGGAGGAGGAATAATAAGGAGCGCTGGAGAAAAAAGGCTAGAAGAAGGAAAGGAAGCATCCTCCAAATGGCTAGAATAACATGTACATTTTCATAATATTCGTAGCAGTCACAGAATCATAGAATGTTAATGATCAGAAGGAACCTTAAAGATCATCTAGTCCCAATCCCCCTGCCATATCCAGGGACACCTGCCTCTTGGTCATGTGACTTAAGGCTTTATCTAAGCTAGCCTGGAACACTTCCAGGGCTGGGTTATCCACAATCTCCCTAGGCAAAGTGATCCGATGTCCCAGCATCCGGACAGTAAAGAATTTATTCCTTATACCTAACCTAAATTTCCCCCTATAACTGCTCCGGGTTTTCTCCCACGGCTGGGGTCCTTTTTTGGCTTCAGCCGTCTGGCAAGCAGCGNAGATACTGGCAGGTTGCTATGAGTTCTCCACACAACCTTCCTTCTCCAGCCTGAACAGCCCCAACTTTCTCAGCCTGTCTTTTTAAGGGGGGAGCTTCAGTCCTCTCATCAGCTCAGTCCTGGCCTCCTCTGGACTTGGTCCAACAGTTCCGTGGCCCTCTTAAATTGGGCACACTTGGGCTGGACACAGTGCTCCTGGTGGGGTCTCACTAAAGCAGAGTAGAAAACACTGAGAATTTGTATCTAAGAATATTATGCTTTCGTGTTGTTATTGCTTTGTTTGAGACAAAGAAAAATAGAGAGAAAAAAAAATACACTCCAGGGGAAGTCTAAATATAACAAACAAACCAAAATACTAAATGTAATATGCAAACCTCATGTTTTCCATGTCTCACTCTTCTGAGGAGGCCTGTGTTGTTTATTTCATTACATTTTATTTGATTTTCACTTTTAAAATGCTTACATTATGCATCAGATAAATATAATATTAAATTATTTAATTCCCAAGTGCGACTAATATTCTAGGATTGCTAAGTCTATCCTGTCAGCCACTGACGGTTGTATAACCACATCCAAGTATTTTTGCCTTGGTTAAGCCTCAGGCTTAACACTACTAAGAATTTTAGAGGAAAATAAAATGGAATAGATACAGTATGTCACCTGCCAGTTTCACTCTTCTACCTGTGATATGGATATCGTATTGTTCCATTGGCTGGCCATAATTGTCATGGAAGAATATTGCTCTTACTGTGGAGATTATTTTAAGAATGACAGAAACAAACTCCTCTCCCTACATTTTAAAGAGATTTTTAAGATGTTTAGCATTTTGCTTTGGAAGGAATGCATGTTTACTGTAAGGATCTAAACACCACAGAGTGGCAAATGTTATTAGGATTCTCTCTCTAAATCCCCAAGCAGAGCCTAGCAAAAACCAATAATTCTGTAAATTTGTAAAGTACTCTGTCATCTAAAGGAGTGATTTAATTGGGAACACTTGGATATATTTACAGATGCAGTCTGACCCCAACCTCTAAGTTTACATAGCTAGGATTTTCTGAGCTGCCTGTGTTCTACATGACTTCTGTGAGACTGCAGCTGCCTTCTCTTGCTGGCTTCTGCTGGCTTGTGTGGGTG
>VYXD01007103.1:372522-410756 GCA_013397195.1 Hylia prasina | reverse complement strand
TTCTTTTTTTTTTTTTCCCCCAACAGATAGAGATAATGAAATGTTAATTAGAACAAGAGTAGAACACCAGCTCTCACTTCTCCTAGGAAACTGCTATAGTCACT
Source organism: Hylia prasina (assembly GCA_013397195.1). Lineage (NCBI taxonomy): Eukaryota > Metazoa > Chordata > Aves > Passeriformes > Sylviidae > Hylia > Hylia prasina. Next base: position 410,652 of record VYXD01007103.1, on the reverse strand, counting down.
AGAGCATGAAGTCAGGAAAAGCATTACCATTTTCCATGAATATTCTACTACTCCACGCAAAGTGAAAAGCACCTGGAGGACAGAACAGACTTCCGTTCCAGCACTTAAAATATGTGGTTTTCTTTTAGGAGGTGGAACATTGTGTTTAGATCTATCCTGGAAGGCAAGGAGCTAAATCTCTAGCTCCTGCTTCTCAAAGTTGGTCCAATCTTTGAGACAAGTGAAAAGGGCAAGCGAGGGTTTTTTAAGCTGATTTTTACTTGGAACCGTGTCTGACAGGCACACATTACTGAACCCTGGGAAAACACCAACATCCTCATGAATCATAGTTAGGACTAATTGCAGGGAAAGTTTACAGACAATGAGTGGAAATCTTCCAGGCATGTTCTGAATAAAACTTTAGGATGCCTAATGTTCAGACAAGACAGTGGTTGAGAGGAGTAGTGTTTTCTGAATGAGATGCCTCTTGAGTGGTGCTGTGCAGAAATTGCAAGGACAGTGGTTTCACTGGCCTCTAAAGAGAAAACTTAAGTAATAGGAAATTGAATAGTTCCTGCCATTCCTTGGATTTATTTCTGTCGTGTCCTTGCAAACTGCAAGATGATACTTGCACCAATGATAGATGTTTAGTATCAGGACTGAGACTCAAGATAAAAATGTTTTTATAGATCAAATTTTTCTGAGTTAATGTAGACCTTGTTGAAATCACTGCGGTAGACTCCTACAATCAGTTCCATTCTGTTTGAGAATAAAAGGTGTCTTGCTAGTATTTCCATCTATACTGTTTTTAATGAAGCAAGATTTATATAATTTACTTCCAATTGTCTTTTTTTCATCTTCTTCTTGTGGCTATATTTGTATTAGATTGAGAAATACTTTATGCTTAAGGCCAAAGATTCCTAATTTCTGATGGTTGAAGATTTTTCTTCATGTTTATTTCATGGCGTTTATTCATTTGTGTAGATTTGAGAAATATGAGGCTAATAGAACACAAATACTAGCTTTGGGGCAAGGCATTTATATGTGTGTGTGTTTTTCTTTTGTGTTTGCTTTTCATGATCAGGTTTTTTTCTTTTGTTTTTTATGAACTCAGGAACCACTAAGAATGACATTACTTATATAAACATTCAGTAGTATCAAAACATAGAATCCCAAAATCATGTGGAAGCCTACCTATAGGGAACCCAAGTTTCTTAAATACTAAGCAAGTGTAGATTCTTCAAGAGAATCCAGAATGCACAGCAGAATGTAACCTGTTCTGAGACTTTTTTCTTTCTCCTTGTAATTGAGCAGGAACAACTGGCAGTGTAACAGCTGCCTATACATGTTTCAAAGCTGTGAAGAACAAGGCTAAAATTTATTTCAGTTGATCACTGTTTTGTCATTGACTTGCAAAGTTTCTGGATTTCATTCCAAGAAAGGTTAACAGTTAAATCCATATTTATGTTTTAACAAGAATTAGAAAACCATTCTGACTATTAAGAAAAACAATCAGAGCTTCCAATATCTGCTGTGATAGTGAATATGAAAACAAATTTTGATATTCCCATTGCTGAGAGTAAAATGATCAGTAAACATTCTTTGCAGGCAAGGAGGAAAACAAAAATTATTCACATGAAATGTTGTAACATTCTGCCTAATTCTGCCTCCCTTCAATTTATTACTGTAGTGTCCTTGCAATGCTGTAGTGCAACATTTCATTACAGTTATATAAGAAACAACAGATCTTTCAATATACAAGGTAACTGTTGCAGATTTTTCAGTGGTAAACTACAGACATATCCTCTTTTTATTTCATGAGAAAATACAACTATTAACACAGAGATATGGAAGAGGAGCTGCAATTAAATAGTACTTGGCAATACAAATTACCAAGATTTTAGTTTTGGACTAAAACAATAACTCCCTTTTTTCTCAGTTGGAAAGAAACTGTCACAAGAAATACTGTGTCGTGCATATTAAAAGCAAGTTGACTGAAATGAAGGAGGTACTCCAAATCAGATTGTCTCAGGTTAGGTGTGAATGGGATAAGAATTTTCCTGTCCAAGCTCTGAACAAATTGCTGGTTTACTTAAAGACTGCCAGTCTGTAATACCTTTCCTAGGTGGGAGGATGTTAAAATCCCTCTGTAGCTCTATTACTCTGTGTTAATATGCATATTTCAAATTACTAGGACTTACGTATCAAGCGAAACCCCTAGTACCAGTGGGTAATAAATAATTTAAACCCAAAGTTGTTTGAAAAATGTAGTGCTTATGTCTGGGAAAGAAAAAAACCCCAATACGTACAATGCATACAATTAGAAGAAATTTTTGGGAATGAATAATCAAAGTCAGGGAAGCAGTAATAAAACATGACAAAATGCAAATGGCATATATCAGTGCAGGTTGTCTTAGTTCCTTTCTTCTGTAATTTTCTAGGCAAAACAAACACAATAAACTTCAGAAGGCTCTTGCCTCCCCACTGAGCAGCTGGTAGTCACAGTAGAAGCAATTCCGTGCCAGAAGGCACACATAGACCCAGTGATGATGGGTTGCAAACCAGAAGATATGAATATTCTCAGTCGTAGGACACACATCTGAGGAGAACACAGGATATATTTCAGGCTATGAAAAAGGCTAAAAAGTTTGTGCTGCCTTTCAGCACTCAGACAAAGATATGGGAAGATAGGAACCAAGGTGGTATGCAGAAATCTTTGCAATAGGAAGCAGGGGAAGGAAGGGAAACAAGATTTCAAGAAAGAGGAGGTAAGTAACATCAGATTGAAAATACAGTGATATAGTATCTTATTGTCTAAACGGTGAATGGATATATCACATAGCATAGTATATGGTCTGATAATCTGGCTCTTATAATGGTCCACTCTTTTATTTCATTTGTGTATTATGGGTTTATTGCTTTATGAATGCAAACAGCATGAGTTCACCTGCTTCTGCAAAGTTTAGAGAATTTCCCAAAAGTCATGGTAGAAGAGTTAAATTCCTTTAGTTTTATTCTCTGCTTGGCTGGCTGTTTCCCTAGTCTTCAGAAGATATCCTGGAACTCTTCTATTTGGTATTCATGAGGCTTGAGAAGTGTAGATTTTCAGCCTTTATTGCTCTTTTTTTGCCCTTTTATTGTTTAGCTGTACTTTCAAGAAAGTTTGAGTTTGTCACTGTAAAGTGAATTTTCATTTTTTTCTGTTAGAGCTTCCACAACCTTTCTTCAGGCATGTTTATAGAAAGATCCCTTCTTATATTAATTTACTGGTAGTTTTCATCCTGATCATCCATATTCCTTTCACTGCAAGGTGGTCCCGTTTCCTCCCATGGATTAAATGAGTAGGTGGATCTGCATCGTCTTTGGGCTACATTGGTCTTTGTAGCCCACAGAAAATTCTGACCACTTGCCTGAAACGTAAGATAGTCCTCTGCACTTCTTGCATCTTTCTTCAGACGCCAATCATCCTTCTGTATTTTTTTCTTATTTTTGGCCAACTAACATGTAGTTCCATGCACTGATTTCTTTTAATCTTTATATATGTACACATTTCCATGGTTTTTCTGTCCTGCAAATTACTAATTTTTTTTTTCCCCCCAATAGAGTGATGTGACTACTTTTTCCACCTTCCATGTGTTTTAGTAGTTACTAAAGTGAGGTATGACATAGGTCAGTCTCCACCCATCCCCAGGTGGAGATCCAGTGCCCTCCTGCTGATCACTGACCTGGAGGGTGACACATCCTCGTCTTCCCTTCCTCTCCTTCCTAAAGAGTCTGTATCCACCCATTCCTACACTCCAGTCATAGGAGTTATTCCATCTCATCTCCATGAAACTGATAAGATCTGTGCTCTGTGATCTGTTAAGATCATCTGAAAAGATCATACCCTGGTAGAAGTGAACTGTCCCTCACTGTTTTTTATTCCCCATACTGAGTGCATTCCCATAGAAGGTGCCCTTGATGAAGCCAGCTTACTGCCTGGAGTGGCTGGAATGACTTTGTGCTGTTCACCTGCTGACCTGTGATCCTTCTCCAGGCCTGGGCTCCTCTTGTTGATCCTGATATGAAAATGCAAAGTGGGAGGAGTGGAACAGATTCAGTGTCCCCTCGCCTTGCAACTATAGTTTAAAGGCCTCTGTATCAGTTTACCAAACCCATTACTGAAGATGGTTTTCCCCATCTTGAATAGATGGATCCCCACCAGCCCTGGAACAGAAATTATGGGCAAGCTACTTAAATGTTATACATGCAAATATACATGGTTTGAATCATTAGTCCTTTTGCAAAATCTTTGTGACTCCAGCACCACTTTTCTTAGAGTTTGTCCATTTTGCCCCTTTAGGGTTTAAACCCTACTGGAAGCCTCCACTTGTGTGTTTCTGCAGTGTTGGCTGTGCTGAGATCCCAGTTTCAGATACAGGTGTTCTGGTCTCTGTTTTTATATCAAACAGCTGTGTTTGTATAAATGAAGGCACACTTTCCCTAGCACAAGCCGTGTATTCTTGCTAAACATCAAGTATTGGATGAGTGGCTCTTTAAGGAGAAAAACATCCATATGCTATACAAAAGAACAGGGGTTTAAAATACATATTAAAAAACATCCATGCATTTTCAGCTTTCAGCTGGTCAATTGCATAGATCAAAACAAATGAAAAGTGAAGTACGCTGAAAACATTAGCTACGAGTTTCTTCTTTTATTACCTGCAGGACAAAATGGATTGTCCTGCAGGTAATTAACATGGAAAATAGAGAAATCCTGGGACCAAGCTTCCTGCAATTTGGCATATATTGGGTGAAAATCAAAGAGAACATTTGTTTTATTGTTGAGATGACTGTGTAGGAGATGCAGATGCAGACCATCAATAATGTTGGTATTATTTTTAACTGAAATACTGTAGGACCATTACAGACATATAGTAAAAAGATAAGGACTTCAGCCAGTAACTAAAATACAAAAGGCACTGAATAGAGGCTGGTAGCTTTCCTTCCATTTATGGTAAAATTTCAGCTTTTTTTCAAGCAAGCTATAACATGAAAAGGAGTAAAAATTCAATGTCAGTAATATAATTTGGTGTCATATATCAGTGTTTCTTAGCAACAACCCAGTAACGTTTAGTGGAGGCCATGCTCAAATGAAGTAATATTGCATCAGTGGAGAATATTTTCAGTGAATGTTTATGCTTCAGGTTTTTCTCTGAAAAACTGTGGATGTTACAAGAGACTTGCTGCTCTAGGTTGAAAACATGAATCACTGGGTTGTTTTCTTTTGTTTTTAAAAATCTGCATATAACACAGCTGTGACAGTGTTCATTAAACCAAAACAAAAAGCTGCTTCAAAGTACTTCTCTTTGTTGTTAAGGAAGATTGTCCTATCAGGAATGTTGTCTTTCAGCTTCTGAGATCTCTCTTGAGTAACAGTCTTGGGATAGAGCCACAGTGTTGAATGTGTATGTGTGTAAAGCAACACTTGAAGGAAAGGAGGAAGAAAAAAGTGGGAGGTTTTTTCCCCATGTTCAAGCTCCATCATCTAAGGTATGTTCAAACCCCTTCTCTTCTAAAGTTCAAGCCATTTTGGAAATAAGGTAAGTTTTTAAAATTTCAGCAACTAGAGGGGAAAGAATTTAATCAAATAAAAAAAAAAAACAGAAAAAGACAAGGAGCAGGAATATTAGAGATTACTACTAATACTTTGATATCATATTTTAATATTTTTATAATCTTATGACTCTNCTTCTCCAGGTTAAACAGCCCCAGCTCCCTCACAGCTGTTCCTCACAGGGCTTGTGTTCCAAGCCCCTCTCCAGCCTTGTTGCCTCTTCTGGACACGCTCGAGCATCTCAAGGTCCTTCCTGAACTGAGGGGCCAGAACTGGACACAGCACTCGAGGTGTGGCCTCACCAGTGCTGAGTGCAAGGGAGGAATGACCTCCCTGCTCCTGCTGCCCACACCATTCCTGATCCAGGCCATTTGTCATTACCCAAAAGACATAAAACCGAGTGTGAATTAGCACTGTTCCGACAACAACTTGGATTAGGATCAAATTCTCATCTACCACTCACAGATGTGGCTTCATGGAGGTTTGCATTTACCAGCATCTCTGGTCCCTGCATAGTCAGAACTCAAGAAAACACTTTCTGGAAATTCTCATGCCCAATGCACTTTGCATTTGGGGCAGATCAATTCAGCTTTTCTTTTTCCTTTCGGATCCAAGTATTAGGAAGATACACAGTCTTAGTGCTTTCAAAATATCAATTTTTTGTAATGGAGGAGCACAGGTATAAAATGATTGGAGTTCGATCAAAAATTGAGCCTTCCCTTGGCAGAACAAGTACTTAATATATGTGTATACCATTTACTTCAAAATTACTTTTCCAATCAGTTAAACAGCATTTAAGGTCCACCAGAAGAGTTTAGCTTCTGAAAAGGACACATTTTGTTTCAAAGCTACAAAGCAGATAGCCACCACCTCTGCTTGCCAGAGATAAAATCCTGATGTCAGTGAGAGGATTGCTGAGACAATGAGGTTCATAAATCCTGGGAGAGAAATAATTTATTTTTCTAAGTCATCGTGACAAAATAGAAGCAAGCAAAGAGAGGGCCTCTCAGATGAAATAATTGCTTCGTGTCACACTGTGTAAGCAATCCTCGCTCCAAGGCCATGCAGGGGCCATGTTGACATAGGCGGATGCAGATAGGGCATATCTCTCTCACTCGTCCTCTGGCCAGGCAGGTGCAAACCAGCTTTGGCCAGGAACCCTTGAACTCATGTAAACACACCACAATCCCATACTTTACCCCCTTGAACAGTTTTATTTTCAGCCCAGCAGCCCTGCAGCGCTGCTGTGCAGGCTCTGAAGGGCAGCCGGCTCCCAGCCGCCAGGCGCGGGACGGACACGCGGGACACGCACCGCCAAGCCTGGCACGGCGCTGCGCAGCCCAGGTAGGAGCATGGGGAGTTCTGCAGGGCCTCAGGTGACCAAACCTCCACCTAACACAGGTGCTTTTCACTGGAGGCTGCAGGAGACAGCATGGGAAATCTGAAACCAGCATCTGTAAAGCAATGGACCTGTCAGAAAAGTTCTGCCTTGTCTCCAGGGCTTATCCAGTGAGACAGGAGGGGCTCTGTTCCTGCACGTTATCCAGGTAAACTGCCGTGTCCAGTCTGAGCTGCTGATTGGGCTGGGGTTAGCACTCAGCTTGTGACCGCCTCTGTCTGCCTCTCTCTTCTCACATGGTTTTTCCCTTCTCATCTGCACTGAGCATGGTGAGAAGAGAAAATGTGGTCGGGGGAGAAGGTTTTAACAAATTTACAAGATGCATAGGATCTCTGAAGATCAAAATATACCTTCAGTTTTCAGAGCAAAACAAGAAGCTGAAAAAATAGGCCTTTAAACTCTGTTTTTGTCATGACAGTTCTGTGACATGCCTTGAAATTTGGAATTTAATTTTTACAATTTCTTTTTTCCTCTTTTTTCCCTGAAAGTTTTCTTTTGGGAAAATAATTTCAGTTTTATGTTTCTATGTAACAGTTTATTGTAAGATCAGAGGCAAAAAAAATGAAAATATAAATGTGATGTGTGGCATAACTTGGAGAAGAAAACTAAATGAAACGTGTACCATTTGAAACAACATTTTTCTGCTGGCTAGACAGCACAAACAATCTCTTGGTTTTCTCATAATTGCATTCCAGTTTACACAGAGACATAAATAGATGGTGTGATGATGTTGCATTTGAGGAAGTAAATCTAGCAACTTACCTGCTAATCATGTAATCTTTAAATTCTTTTCTCTAAGTCAGTTTCTGGGGATCCTGTCAGTGTTAGTTCCAAGACTTAACTAACCTTGAGCAAGTGCAGTAACCCACTGGGGATCCCATGGCCTCATGCCTAAGGTCCACAGTGCGGCTTCACAGATGGGGCGCACTTGCCATAAGATCAATCCTGTTTTTCCAGGAATGGTCACTATTGAAAGATGAGATATGTCTGGGAATGCCATGATTTTCTTGGCTCTATGCAAACCCTGATTTCTCTGTTGCACATCCAGACATTTTTAAACGTTGGTAGAGTGTTTAGGGTTCATCTGAAGTATACAGAAGATGCAGTTTCCCTGCTCAGTGAAAGCAGGAGTACCTGGGCTTCATGAAGGTCTTGTAGTGTGCCTGTTCAATCTAATATTTCAAGTGTGTCTTTTAAGTCTTTAAAGATCTAAAGTTTCCCGTCTTGACAATGGATTTCTTTGTCACTTAGACTTTGACTTATTTAATCTGTTAATGTTTCTTTCCACGCAAAAGAGAGATTTTTGAGATGTAGAATGGGAGAACGGAGATTTACTTGGATAGAATTATAAAATATTTTCTGATTTCTTACAAAATAAAACACAAGCATTTAATTTTGAATCAACACCAAATGTTTCAAAATCTGTACCCACAAACTTAATAATTGTGTTTTCTTTCCTCTGTAGTATTCCCTTTTTATAAACTATCCTGGGGAAACTTTCTGCTTTTTAAGAAATGAGAATCATAAACATATGTAATTTCAAATTAAAACTAAAAAAAAGCTTGGTTTAGGCAGGTTAAAATTATATATATGATTTAAAGCAATTTCAAAATTTCTTTCATTTTTTAATAATCAGAAATGTTTATTGAAATAATCTGATTCTATTTAATATTTCAAACCTATATTTCATCAATTTACTGTTAAAACATGAAATTATTTATCTATAGTTACAAACAACTGATGCTTTCTGCAGAAATTGAAACTGGTTTTGGTGGCATGTAATTTAAATCACTTTACCACAGTATTATTAATTTTTACAAGAGTCAAAAAGTCTGAGATATCTGGGATTCCTCATTTCTGAAGAGCTACATTCTACCAGAGCTCTAATTGTAGCTCTATTTATGATTTCTCTCATTCTACTCTCAAATATTTTTTAAGACGTTTGTCTTAAAAACAAAAGTGAACTCCTTGGGAGATTTTACACATTACACATGCATACTAAAAGTTATGGAGCACTTTCATGGTTTTGTAATCATAAAGTCCTTTGAAAAGTCCACAAGCTCTACTCCAGTTATTTCTAACTTCAGTGGCTTTATACTCTTATATTTATTACTCTATTTATACTCTTGTCTACCGTGAGGCTGAACTGGTGAAAACAAATCTGTGCAGAAACAAAGCTTCTGTAGACCCAGCACTGCATCTGTACATCTCCTAGTGGAATTCCTGAAAACTCTGCATTTCCCCAGGCTCTAGGCACATGGCCTGAAATTTTTGTCACAAATCTTAGCAAATGGAATATGCTTTGAGAATGCCAGAATCTGAGTGACTCAGCAATGAATCCTTACATTACCACATAGTTTTCTTTAGCTGAGGTTTGGAAAGGATACTGAGAATTTGCCCAGAGCTTACTGAATACTTGAACAACAAGGCAGATGTATCAGATTATGATATTCAGGTTACTTTATGAATCAATAATCAAGTATTTAGTGGCTAGAAAAAGAGCTTAAACACCTCTAATAATTTGGTTATTGCCTCAGAACAGAAATAATAAGTTCATTTTTCCAGAGCAAAATAATTTGCATCTGGAAACTTGCAAAATTGTACATCCCAGTTTATTTTAACTACAAGCCTACAGAATGCAAGACTATTAGAAATACACTTGTAGTGTTCAGCAAGCTTATATGGCATTTGTCACTAAGTGGTGACATTATTTTATCTCATAACTAAAATAGCTAGTGCCTTGGATGCCCTTGCATGGGCTTCTTCAGTTACCTTAGCAAGTTAGAAAAACTGGTATCCAGTAAATCCTTCGTTCTGACTACTCTGTGATGCTTGGGCTTGGGAAAATCAGACATCCCAAACTGTAAGGTGAATCATTAGTGACCAACTGCATCCAGCGTGTCAGAGAAGAATTGCAGCCATAAAACCATGGAGCAGAAAGCAGTCCCTGCCCTACAGATCTTGTGTAATAAGCAGAGGAAGGGGTGCACTGTGGGCAGTGATTGATCCCAAGTCACATAAGCAACTACTGGAAAAACCAGGAGTTTCCTATTTGCCATATTAACTTTTTTTTTTATTTCTCAATAACCTCCGCTATTTTTGCTGCTAAAAGTCATTACTCCTGAAACAGGAGTTTCCAGTCAAATGGTAAACCCACAGTGCTTAGACTTGTATTAAGTGCTTTGTTAAGCTCTTTAATCGTATTTTACTTGTTAAATATTAAAACTGAGGTATAATTTTAAAATGAATGTATGCAATGAAATGCAACAAGAGAAACAGCAGAAAATTGAGCAAAGAACAAACCTTTCAGTCTAAACTGAAATTGAATATTTGCTTTCATCTTGAAATAGGAATATAGTAGAGATGGTAGAGAAATATTATATATCAGTTTTCAGTGAGGAAGAAATAGTCACTGATTACTAAACCATTTCTCTGCCTAAATCTCATCTGTGGTATTTCAGTATCTGATGTCATTTTTGTCTCTCTCTATGTATACACAATGCCAGAACAAATTCATGCTGTTGATTTTTTCTGCACTATGTAGCTGTTGGTGTCTATGGAGTTCTAACTTCTGCTAATATAAACTAGCCATTTATTGCATTGCTAAGAACAAAATGACTGAGAAAAAACCCTGATGAGGTGGACCCCAAGGATCTCAAAGTCTGTGACTCTGTTTGCAATGAATCAGGAGCTAAGTAATCCAGGAACAATGTAATAGGAGAATCAGAGAAGAGAATGGAACAGACTGAAGAGAGAAATAGATGTCCATGTCATTTCTGGACAAGAACATTTCTAATTGCTGGCAGTGATTAGGAAAGCAATGCAGCTGTGGCAGGATATTACAAAGATGAAGAAGGCACAAATTAAAGCTGTTTAATCGCAAGTTTCATTTTTAGGTTCATTTTTAGGCTAGACAAAGGTATGTGCAGTTCCTTTTTTGTTAGCTTTGCATAGAAATAATATGTATTAGCCAACCTGATTTAAATACACTAACATTTCCTAATTTTAGAGGAGATAATATTTTAATTTTGCTTGAATATTCAGGAAATAATGTTATACTAGCCCATGCTTAATCTTCAAAACAATGATTTTCTTGCTTACTTTATCTAATTCAAAATTGTCTCTAGCTGCAGCTGAAGCTTTCACTCAGAACTATGGCTTAGCTAACTTGTATTTGTGGATGACTGTTCATGTATTGGTGAACAATTCGTTTGGGTATTTGTGTTCTGTGTTTATGCTGTCGTCAGGTTACACGTTACCTGTTCTCATAATAGGCAATATTTGTCATCCTCCTGATGACTTCCCCTTCTTCCCAAGATTATGAATATGCAAAGAAGGGTCACACACACACACACACATACCCCCAAAAAAATAAAATCAAGAATGCCTCTTCCCTATATCTAATCCATGGCACAAAATCACATGAATATTTCAAGCAATATGCACAGTAAAAGAAAATCATACCACTTAAAATAACTTTGAAAGTTTCCTTGGACTTATTCTAACACATACAAATATGAACATGCATATTATAGAAACACAAACATTAATTTTTAAATTTTTTGGAAAAATCAAGTTTCCTCTGAAGCTCTTTGTGTTGTGTGAGAGTATAGGACAGCTTCAAGCCATATCCAGACAATACCTTAAGTACTTAAAAAAATATAAGCTATGTTAGGGTTTCATAGCAAAGATGGGTTGTTCTGCTTAACTCTTCATGAAGCCTCTGTCTCTTTGGGCAGCTGAACACTTTCACCCAAAGCTGGCATCTTCATTTCTTCACTGAGATCCAAAAGAGTGCCTGTGAACTGGGAGAGTCTGCAGGTATGAATGCCTTAGGCATGCCTGCTTAGGCAGGAACTTAAGCACTAGGCTTTATTCTGATTTACTGCTAGCATTTGTTTCTAGTGAGTAGTGTCACGGTGCTAACCACAGTTTGACTTTTAAATTTTCTCTGCTGATAAATTCCTAGCCAGGAGGAAAGCAATACCTTTTGCTTGCTCTCACTGGCAGCAGTAACTGTCCTTTGGGCACCTCAGCTCTCCTGCTGCTCCCGTGAAGAGTCAGGCCCTTACACACATTGCACAGCACTGACCACGACACACATGGCAGGAGAATGGAACACGTGTATCACCAAAAAAGACACCAAATCACCACACCACGCCTTACAAAAAATTCTGTCTTTAAACACTGTATGCAAATCATCTTGGCTTACAAATACTTATGTGGGGAAAACAAAACTTACTTAGCATTTCTTACACCAAATGTTTACTGCACAAAGCCATGCTATGCACGATATAGGTTATGCAGACAAGACAGTGATAGCAGCCCTCATCTGTTTCTCTATGGCTTGTTTTATTGCTTGTGATCATTTAACCTCCTAGACAAGAAGACTTTTCTGCAATATTCTCAAAATTATAGAAAGGGAGATGGCATGGAGTGCATTCTTATTTATTCTTAAAATCCTAGTGATACCCTTGATTAGCAGTACACAAAATGTGACATCTTTTGTCTTCCTATTATCCTGAAAAGTTCCTTTTTCAAACACTGCATAAAAATACCCATTTGTCAGATTTGAGTCTTTTGCCACGTTGCTGGTGTAACGTCAAAGGATTGACAAATGTGAGTTTAAATAACAGACTATGGAAATCATCTCATTGACTGCAAGAACCCTTTAGGATTCCTCTTTTAATTGGTGCTGTAGTTGTTCCAGTGCCTTGAGGATTGTTATGACAATAGCTATGGCTGCAATTGAGTAGAGAGCAACAGCAGAGAAATACTCATGCCTCGGTTGCTCTTGCACTTCTTTTATTACATTAATAACAAGTACCACTCAAGCATTTGCAAACTCCTGCAAGAAAGAATATGTTCATATGTCAAAAATCCCAGTCATCTGAAAGGCGCAGTTTGGTGCCACTTACATACCAGCGGGTTGATTCTGAAGTTGTCTCAAAATGATTTCTGGAAAAGAAATGCAAGTTCTTTCTCTTCTGCAAACTAGGGGGAAAAAAAAAGACCTATGAATATTTTTTTATCACATAACATGATCAATAATGTTACTTTAATAATTATTACAGCAGGATAATTGGCATACATAGATTAGCTTTTCTTCTGAACCTTGGAAAATTGGGAAAAAGTTTTAAATATAGTCTTTGAAACCGAAGAAGTTTTTTTTAAAAATCACCGGTCTTAAAATTCCCTCTTCTGATTTCAGCAGGGACTAATATTTTGTGTGGTTATAGGCACATTGTTACTGAATATTCATATACAAGCTCATGTGGACATTACAAGACCAGAATTTGGCTTCATCGTAAGGACTGCAAAGTTTGGGCAATATTTGAGGTTTAGGTATAAATGGGCAGTACTTGCTCATAGTAGGAAACTGACATATATATGGACATGTTAAAAACTATTCAGCTGAATAGACTTTATTTTGAAAGCCTCGTCAGTTGAATCTTGGCATGAGATGTAATGGAGAGTTATGCAGATTTTATTCAAAAAGGAGGTTAGAGAACAAGGAAAGGCCTGGACAGGCAGTCTCTGAGTTCTGGCAAGGCTAAGACTATTCTAGGTCAAACAGCTGTAAATAGGCTTGCACATGCTGTGAATGTGTGTATGGGGAGCATTTTCCAAAGAACCTTTCAGTGGTAAATCACCTCCATTTTAGGATCTTCACCTAGTTTGTTCAGAATAAACAACCGTTTTTTCCCCCATCTCAATGCAATATACTCTCACGAAGCAGTACAGTCATGTAGACAAGATGAACTGATTTTAGTATATCAACTTTTCATCTGAACAGACTAAGGATCCAAATCTGATAGGCTTGGACTATGTATTCTTTGGTCTCTGTAACACTATTACCTTTCTCTAGCTGGTTGCATCCAATTTTGTGCAATTTTTGAATCTCGGAGGACAAGTCCTTTTGACTCAAGTCCTTTAGCTGTTATCCCTAATAGTTCTCTGGATACTTTTTCTGTCTTTAGATTAGAATCCCTTTAATGCCCTCAAATAATCATTGGTGTAAGCAAAACAGTAAAGTTTTACAAACATCTATGTCTCCAGAGCTGTGAAGTGTGTATTCCAGCTGGCAAGTTGTTTTTAAGGAAAGAGCAGCATACAAAATAATGTTTTATACTGAGTTATAACTATAAGTTATATCAATGTGTTTCTATAGAAACTAAAACAACATTAAATGTTCAAAGTATTAACGTATGTATTATATATATTACATGCTGTTTATTAATTACATAGCAATATAATTAACAATTCATTGAAATGGCTATATGATATAAAGGTACATTAATTAGTTGCTATTAACTATGCAGCATTTTAGACAAGACATTATATGTAAGGGTTTAACTTTTGTCTATATAATACTGGTTACTTACTCTGAATGGTAAAAGTTAAGAAACAGCAGAAATGCCAAAATGAAGTCTGTTTAACCTTTATGTCATCCAGTGTATTATAATGATACAGAATGTGGTTTGGCAAAACACAAGCACTGTTATTCAGCTGAAAAAGTCACTTAAGATGCTCAGAGGAAGCCACATGGAGCTATTCCTTAGTCCCCCAGAGAAGGTACTTCTGTGTTGTAGAGGCAAAGTGCTGAATAGGTAACATAATGTCATAATATTTGTTTTGGTTCCTCTCAGTCATTGCGTAACTTTATCTTGCTTATTGTATGTAATCTGAACCTTTTGTCAACACTTAATCAGTTATTCCTTTTTACGTTTGTCACCAGAGGATCAGAGCAGCGTACAAAACAGAAATGGGTTTCATTACCTGTGCTCTTCACTGGTGATGTTTGAAACTTTTCTGATGGCCACCAGTCACCCGTGGTATCTGCTGGCTTCAGCTGCATTGACTTGTCAGCATCTACAAAATGTAGACTGTGGCTGTCTTGGGCTGGGGACCCAGAAAGCAGGCAGCATGTCATTAGTGGTCCAGTGTGGTTGTTTACCCAGCATAAAATGAAAATCCACAAATCTGCAGTCTGGAATCAATGTGAACCACAGTCTGTACTAATCCTCACTTTACTAAGTTTATAGCTATCTGTTTAAATTCCTATTGTTAACCTCATCCCTTGAAATAATGCATGCAGTTCTTTCCTTTATATACACACAAGCTTCATGGGAAAATAGTGCAATTCCTTCCAAGGGACAGAGTGTGCCAGTCAAGCTGAATTCTTTACTTATGGGCCCTACAGAAGTCAGTATGTCAGTCTTCTCCTGTATAACACAAAAAGTCATTCAGAAAACTTAAGGGAGCTGCTGTGATTAACATCTATTTACCTATTATATAAGCAGTGGGCAACAAACATACTTTATTTAAGGTTTCTTCTGCCTTAAACTAATGTGAAGAATCAAATTATTTTCATTTTCATTGGAGGAATCATGGTTGCATCTAGGTTGCGGTACTTTTCACTTCCATAAAAATGCACTTGTTTATAAAAGACTATAAATGCTGAATTAGAAAGAAAACGTTTTCTTCACAGAACAGGTCTGTCAGAACTTTGTTTCATATCCTCTTTTATTTGAAGATTTAGTAAATAATCCTTTTAATTCTTCACCTTTGATAATGGGAATATTTTAAGGTTTTCTTTCCTGGTTTTTACTTTTGTTTTTACAAAAGTAATTTTTTAAAATTAATACTCCATCTACCCTCACTCTTTGTTTTTTGTTTGTTATCCCAAAAACTTCTAGAATCTGTATTTCTTACAACAGTCAAATATCAGTTAGCTGTATTGCAGATTATTTATGTGAGTTATGGAAAAACTCTTAAGGTTTGGCACAAGCACAGTTCCACTGTTTCTCACACCACTTTACCTCTGGGACCAGTGTTGCACTGCTCTGCAGCAAAACACAAGAAAAAAAACCACCTGGCAGATGCAACCTGGTTTCCAGCAAGCCCTCCAGGTGAGGTGCCTCCCGATCTCATTTTGAAGACCAGGGCTGCTGGGGAGTACAAATACACCCCACCCCACAGATCTCTGAATCCCAGAAGCTTGCTGAGTTCAGTGCAAACCCATATGAACCTGGACCTGGCTGGGCTCTAGCACAGTGTTGAGTCCAGCACCAAGCCGGAAGCTGGGACTGCAATGCTGATCCCAAGGGACAGGGCTGATCCCTAAAGAAAACATTATCTACCACGCGATTTTTCCTCTGAAGACACAGTCTGTGCTCCTGTTTATTGTACCCAGGTCTCAGCACTTTCTGGCTTCTAGGAGGAAGTGCTGCCTTGAATGCACCACCAGGGCACATGCTAGGTTTTGCATTTGCACTGTGCTGTGCTATGCTAGAGGCAAGAACTCCATCCAAAACACCAAGGATAGTACAGAAGTGCGTGGTGGTTGCTCTGTGCAAGGAAGAGGAGGTCAAAACTTATTGTTAAACTAGAGCTAATAAAGAGTATTTGTTGCCTGGTGGAGACACTGGTGGTGCTTTGAATCACATTCTGTCTGAGCTATACATCCCTCATGCAGTGCACTCCTGCAGATCTTTCTTTTTGATGTGTAGATTATAGAAGGTGTGGCCACATATTCTGAATTTATGTATCTAATTTATATGCTAAGAATCACCATTCAAAGGTGCCTAGATTCCTTCACATCCTGCTATAGAGAATTTAGACCCCTGAATGTCTAGGTGTTGGGTGTCAAGCAATCAAAGTAATTGAAAGTAGATGGTATATGTGTTTAGCAGAATGGGGTTCAAATCCCTCATATTCTATTACCCAGAAAAATAATATCAGAAATAATTATCTGAAATTTACTAGAAAAAAATGCAGTGTTGAAAGGACATTTCAGTTCACTGTTCTCCTTACTGGAGATGTTCTTCAGTTCAAAGTAAGTGGAAGTAGTAATAATCTATAGCTACCAAAGTACTCAATGTGGGCAGGGACTTTCTGAAAGAAGGGTCCTCTCTTGGCACCTGTTGAGAAAGAGGGGAATGTTCAGGGAACAGCTGAACAGACATCATTTACATGCAAGATGTGCAATAACTTAGAATACTTCTGTTAGAGAGAAAAAAATAAATTATGAAGTGATTGTGGGACTGCAAGTCATGTCTGGAAACATCCAGAAATGAAATCTTTGACAAATATTCCCACATACAAATGCTGTTCTGACAGTGGCTGCATCCAGGAATGGGAAGATGAAAGAACTTGAGACAAGTAAAAATAATGGCCAATACTGTCCATTTTTGAAGGATAAATTTAAATTTCTTGTATGAACGAAGCAATAAAGTAGTCTCCTGGAAGGCCTACAAGAGCTCACAGGCTGAAGACCAACAGCAGCTGGGAAAATTCTTTGGCAATGATTACAGATGTGGGTAGGAAGGCAGCAGGAGTGGTGATAGAGTTGAAGAGCAGCAGTACAAATAACAAAAGCTGCCTTTTACCCAGCAATACATGACCTGGAGTTCCACATACTGCAGAGACTGACTATTTCAGATAGTTCTTAGCTTGGATAAGGATGTTAGTCCACATTTGGACTGCTGCCATGGATGTGAGAAAGTTAGTAATAATGACATAACTTATTTTGTAGATTAAGTTTTTATCTCTGACTGGTTTATTGTTTCATTGTGTTTCTTTATCTTCTTATTAAAATTATGTTTGTTCAAATCACTTTGACTGGTAGGTAATCCTTACTCTTTTGTGCCTTATTTCTCAGGTTTCTGAGAGAGAATCTTAAAGCACAGTTTTTTAAGCTTTCAGAAGGAACCGATAGAGCTTGTACTGGCTTCTTGTAAGTGTTAATGAGCACAGCCAGTTTATGATTCATGCTGCCTAGCCAGCCATAAGCTTCCAATTCACCTTTATCTTCCATGACAAGACCTGGAGTTGAGTTCAACAGCTTCCATGTTTGATAAATTATTTCTTTACACTTTTAGAAACTCTTACTGCACAGATTTTGCACTTCTTAGAGATCTGTGTAGTTGCAGCATGTAGTGTCACTATCAGCTGTGTTTGTCATTGTAGTACTTTCCCCTGCATTTGTAACTGCTTTCCTAGCTGTGTGGGTTTTGTATCCAAACCCACTAAAATCAGTATAAAGGTTTTATGACTGGTGGGATTTGGATCTTATCTCTCTGGCTGGAAACTAGTTAGTCAAATAAACAGGAAAATCACAGAGGTGTTTTGAAGCACCTGCATAATACCTACTAAATTAAGATGAATTAATCTGACAGGAAGACAGATTTCTTTCTAATAAAAGGGTTAAGAAATCCTTTGCAATACTCCTTCATGGCTTTTCATGGCAATGCTTTGTATCACACCTATACAAGTTTCCCTGGCTCACTTAATCCCCATTAACGTACACTGAACCTCTACTATCGATGTGGTTAAACATGCCAGATTTGAATATCCAACCAAACAGAAACAGTAATATATGGAGGAAACTAAGTTTTGAAATAAAGAATATAGGGGGGTAATATTGTTGGTCAGGATTTAAATTTATTAAAATTTTGTTGGGTTTAATAGCAAACATAATGAACTTGATTCAAAGAGTGCACATGACGATACCGAAGGACAGCATCAGGAACAACTGTTCATCTCTTCATTTCAGATTAAGTTCCTGCAATTAATGTCACTGTTACAGGGTGTAGCTTACCCTTCTCCCCTCAATAGTATTGACAGAGGCTATGAAAATTCCCCAGGATAAAACCTATTTTAGCTCAGGTTAAGGTAAGGGAGTATTTGCCTTACAGCATATTAATCTTGTGGAAATTAATTTGTCTGTACATGCTCTTGTAGCATCTGACTTCTACTGAAGTATCTTCAGAAACATCACTAAAAGGGTAAATAATTCACTGAATGTGGATGTTTGTAAGTGCATGTTAAATCTCACATGTATTATTTTTTTGTTGCCCTCTTTTGTGCTGACATCTAGGTTCTGAAGCAGATAGATTTAGATTTGTATGTGAGACTAAAAAAAAGGCTCACTGCCTGTCATCCCTAAGGGAAGAGAAGCTTCTGTTCTTGCAATGCTGTGTTTTTCTTGTGGGGAAGAAGGCTTATTGTAAAATTACAACAAGATAGTAAAATTAAACCTAGGAATACCAAGAACCCAGAACCCAAAACGACGGATATAGAGATTCCAGGGAATTATGAGGCTGCATGAATGTTGGACAGTTCAAGGTTATGGGAACCATGGAAAAATAAAAAGAGATATCTAGATGTTATGGTGTTCAAAGGGGAAGAAGTGTGGATAGATAAGAGCACAAAGAAAAGAAATTAAGAGTGAGAATTGATAATTATGTTGTAGGCTAGCCAGATCATGCATATGCTGAATAAGGAACAGGAGGAGAATGCATGGACAGATTGAGACTAGGATGGTATCAGTGAAAAGAATAGCAGAGGAATTAAGGGTTTTCTCTTACCATGCCTTTTACTGCCAAGGAATACAAACAAGAGGATTTGTTTGTTTGTTTGTTTTTCTTTCACTAGCAAAACAGCTAAGCTGATACTCCCACCACCCTTCCTCTGGGGGGAAAAAAAAAAAAAAAGCGCCAACACATAAAACTGGACCTCTTGAATTTGTATGAAGAATCAGTTTCAAAAAGAATCTCTTTAGTAAATTGTTGCAAGCCAATTTCTTAACATACTCTTTTTACACAGCATTTGAAGGTCATTAATCAGAAAGTTGTAAGATTATTGTTATATTAAGCCAATAGTTGATTTCTGAAAATTAATTTCACTGACTTGCAAGATTAGGCACTCAAAACTATAGAAGCTTCAATTCACAGGTTCAGCCTAATTTTTTCCCTGCAGTTGACATATGTATGACATCTGAGCTTTATTTGCAAATAACTTCCAACTTTTCTGGAGTGCGTGTTTGTTTGTTTGTTTGTTTGTTTGTTTGTTTGTTTGTTTGTAATTTTTCTTTTTGTCAAAGGCTGTTTGGATTCATGTCTTAAAATAAGCTAAACATTCTCTGTATCATTTTAACCAGTTTTAAAGACATCTCATGTATGTGCCATCCAACAAAATCCCTAATGCAACAGCCCCCATTCAAGAGCCAGTCAAGTGCTTTCTTTCTCATACAAATTTCTGTCCTTCCAGCTGAGAATTTACAGGTTTATTTACTGAATTTAATGAATTTATTAAATTAAAGGCATCTGTATTTTGTGCTCTGAACTTTACTGTTCACCTGAGAAGCCGTATCTAGCATGGGCACCTGTAAAGGAGAATTGTTACTGTGCAGCTGAATTTTTGATGAACAGCATTTACAATAGAAAATGCCTAGAATCTCTGACAACTCTCCAAAAAAACCCGGTTTGCCCAATCTTGATCTTGTCAGCAATAAATCAGTTTTTCTGTCTCTTTTTAGTCAGGAAAGATTACTGTGGTACAGTCATGAAACTGATGCTATTGCTACCTTGTAAATTACAACAGTTCTAGATTTCAATAATGTTGCTGCACCATGAGGTTGGTGTTCCTGTGCAAGCTCCCATGCTGGAGCCCAGAAATATCTGCCTTGCTTCTGCTCTTAAAATCTACCTCTAAAGGGGACAAAGTGGCTAAGTGGTTTAATTTTGGCTATAGCCAAAATTGGTTTATGGTCTAGTTTCAGGTTACAGTGTGGTTCAATTTGAATACAAATATTATAAATGTTCAGTGATCACTTTTCAAGATGTGCTAGAGGTTGCTTGTGACTTTAACCTACAGTCCTCAGCTGCTTCTTTAGGGTCAGCCTGTCTTTACCAGTCTTGTCTGTACATTTATTTATACAGTTCCAGTTAGTCATTGACTTATAATGACAGTGCAGTGGGAGTAGCTGTCTCTCACTGCCAAGTACATCTTCTTTGGCTGGAGCCCAACCAATTGTAAGAGGAAACAACCCAACAAAATCACAATTATCCTTTTTGATAATTTCTCAAATGATGGACCAATCGTCTTTCTAACTTCTTTTTGGAATCAGATGCACCTTCTTGGTCTTTTACCAATAAATGCAAGGGAAATGAAATCTTCCTTCTGAGTACCAAATATATCAGCTACCTCTTGAAACCAAGTACGAGAAGGTGGAAATATTAACCAACACTTTCAGTAGTATTTTGGACTGCAAAACACTCATGCCCTGTTCCCTGAATCATAAGCTACTTCCTCTGCAGCTTTCACTAAGAAATTCAGGATCTCATGTTTAGATGTTCTAGCTCCTGTAGGTATCAAGGGTCTCTCTGCAGGCAGGAAGGGATAGACGAATGTGTACGGGGATGAAACTTTTAAAATCTCACCCTCTGGAGACCTCACTTCCCATCTACAAGCAGAGAGAAGGGACGTCGCTGCACTGGAAATGTATTACTCATGAGGATAAGTGCACTGAAGAATGTCAGGCATTTGCACTTTGACACTACAGCTGTTGTCAGCGTTGGACACAGACCATGCTACCGAGGCTTCGCAACAAAAAAGTCAGAAAACTTACTGTGTTGGGGTAACTGTGTGATAGGGAATAGAATTTGTCTTGGCCCATGCTTCAGAAACTTTCTTAGGCATTAGTGATGGCTGAGGAGCTGTGAGCTGTGAGCACAGTAATTACTTCATTCAGATAGTGAAGAACTGAGAGCTTATTTGTCTGCAGAGATGAGCATAGCTCTGAAAGCCAGGTGAAATCAAGCAGAACCCAAAAAAAATGGAAAATGAATGGTGGTACCAGTGATCACAGGCAGTAACGAGGGTTTCAGTAAGCTGAGAAAGCAAGAATTACTGTAGTGCAAACAACTCTTCAATACAAAGACATGCACACTTTGTGTAAAGGCCTGACTCTGAGTAATCTGGAGGGAATGTAGTCTTTGAAGACTGCCTAAGAAGTAAGTGCTCAAAGTTCACAGACTGACTTAATCAAAGCAAGTCACCCATTAAGACCTCCTTCACATCCCAAGTGCTTTGGATCTCAAGGTATATCTCCTTTCTGCACACAGAAAAGGCAGCTTTTTTCTATGATTTTGTTAGTGATGAGGGATTTTATAGCAAAACTACCATCAGAAAGCCATTTATGCCTCACTTTTATGCTAGTGTTGGTTTATTTTGGTGGGTTCTGTGATTTGCTTGGTTTGGCTGCCTTCTAGCTGAGGATAGGATGTGTGTTATGGACTACCATGTCCATTTCCATTTCCCATTCTGCTTCACTTCCTGAATCTTGACCACTCTGGTCAGGGAGGATGAAAAGCTCTTGCACTGGCAGAGCAATGGCACTCTGCATAGAGCACTCTACAGTGAAATCTTCTGTTCTCTTAGACCTCAGACGCTGATGTCCAGAGCAAAGTTCTCTTACTGGTGGTGTGGGGCATGAGTGGGATAGGACTCACTTCCCAGGCTACCCAACCCTTGGGAAAGGAGGAAGGCTGAACTGAATCACTCAGCCTAGAAGAGTCAGATCCAAAGATGATATCTGTCAAGCTTAAACAGCCAACATAAACACATGCACCTTTTCCTGAGGCCTTTTCCTTTTCCAGGGGAAATCACTGTACTAACCATTCTCTCACAGTTAGTGGCAGAGGTGCTACAGGATCACCACATGGAATAGCTTCTGGTAGGAAAAAAGAGGGCTCAACAAGTGACTAGCTGGAGGGACACGGCGTTTATTTAAACGCCCTTGAGGTGGTTGGTCACAAGACAGAGTCTGGCAGGGATGCACTCATGCTAGTCCCAGACTCTGCCCAGACTACAATCATGGGTCATGTCACAAACCCTGGTGACCTGGGAGCTCTGCTGGTATT
Source organism: Hylia prasina (assembly GCA_013397195.1). NCBI lineage: Eukaryota > Metazoa > Chordata > Aves > Passeriformes > Sylviidae > Hylia > Hylia prasina. The sequence continues at coordinate 387,971 of VYXD01007103.1, read as the reverse complement.
TATCATCCTAGCAAACAGTACACTTGCCAGCCCAATGAATTAAGTAGCTCTGGGGTGGAGTTGCAACACAGTAGGCTCATCAACTTATTGTGAAATGAGCAGAATGTTATGGAATAGCACAGAAGATCAGCAGAGGATACACGGGACCAACATCCCCTTTGTCCCTGCAGGCAGGGTTACCAGGTAAAAGCATACCTTTAGTAAGTCTTGCTGCTTCCAACACTTACAGGTACATATCTGCTCTAATTGCCTTGTTTGACTAGTTTTTAGTCCCTGATTTGCTTGAGTCCTACCTTTAGGGCCAATTTTTTATGCTTATGAAACAGTGAGGGGAAGAATGAGTATTGTGATGGTCACAGGAGCAATTTGTTTCTGCTCTTCCAAGCTGCATTTCACATTCAATAAAAATTCCATGGATTCTGCCTTTGAAAGAGAAGAGGGGAGCCTCATCCATCTCAAGGATGATGGCTTGATCTAAAAAAGGAATGAAACCCCAACTGTAACAGATGGAAGGTAACTGTTCTGCTGCCTATAAATGGCCAGGACACTGATAAATAAATAGCTAGAGTGCACAAATAATGGAAACATTATTCTTAATAGCTCAAGGCATTACAAAGTATGTTATTAGGCTACATTACAGGAACTTGGAGATTTGGTTTTTTAAAAAATTATAAGGAAATACAAGAGGCAATTTTGGGATGGGGAGATGAATGGCTCAGTATTCTAAAAGGGAGTTAAAAAGCAATGAGAGACATACCAGCAAAGGAAATTTCCACATCTAACATCCTGAGGAACTTCCATTATATCTCTAGAGAAGACAAGAAGAGGTAGTAACCAATGTCTAAGCTGGCAACCTTCTGAGGGAGAAAGAACAAAATGTTGACACAGAGAAGAAAAAAGAGAGCTTAAATATTAAAAATGGTAAGAAAGACAATGATCATATCGAATTTGTAGTTTGGAGTATAGTGATACAATACAGGATAAAGTGGCACATGTCTGAATGCTGCAGAGAGTCTAGGAGATATGAAAGAAAGTGATCTCTCTCTTACAACTGAGGGGCAACGACACGACAGAAGACATCCAGGCCATTATAGCAGGAGAAAGGACAAAGAGATTCAGTGCATCTATTCTACTCCTATCAGTAAAAAGTAATTCTCATCTGTTGTAATCAAGTGACATTAGGTAAAAAATTAGCACGTGAGTACACTTCAGGCTTATTCTATAAGCACTGGATTTTTTTTAAGACCTGTTTTTCCAGTTTTATTGGCTTTGCATGCTTTGAAAGAGGCCATTTCAGTTTGTGACCCAGGACACTACAGATGTTTATCATTCCTATTTTAACAAAACCACAAAGCCAAAATGGCAAAAGAAAATATGCAGCAAAACTGTAACCAATAGCATTCATTAGCTCATTCTGTTATTAATGAAAGCACAATTTAACATCAATGTTGCTTTTTTGTCTAGTTTAATGACAGATTTTCTCACTGGACTCAAACTTTATTTTTGTAACAATTATCATGGCAATAATCATGGTCATCATTTTGTTGGGAAAAGAAGCGTGATGATTACCACCCCACAGGGACAGATGGGGGACTGCTATACAAGACTGTGTAAATTTGTAGATTTAGTTCTTTTGTTTGAAAAATTCATTAACAAATTGACTTGAAGACTTAATAGATATTATGCAAATGAGACTGGCACAAAAGTTTTGTTTGTTTTCCATCTAGTCTCACAGCCCTCTGATTTCAGAGCTCACCACAAAGCCCTGCTTTGATTATCAGACACCAAGCACATTCTTGGAGCTGGTTCTCTCAGACCAGACCCTGCAGCCTGTGCAAAGGGAGTTCAAATATTGGCAAGCAAGGACCCATCTCATTATTTATCTCATTGAATAAATGTCTCAGTACTCACTGTAATACCTCTGTGTAGTGGCCATTCTGCCTAGATTCAGGTGCTGCATTTGTTGCTGCAGCTGCTGTGGATAGCAAAGCTCTCATGGGTAAGTGAAGGGCCTGGCCCTGTGATGTGGCCCTTATTAGAACTTGGCAGATAAGGAACAGCCAATATTTTAAACTACAGAATTCAGAACAGTAACCATCTTCTAGCATTAAGGATTTACAGATTTTATTTTAATGATGTGAAAGAACAAGTCAGTTCAGAATAGCATTAAACTTTTGTTTGTAACAAATATCTTCCCTGTCTCCTTTCATCTGATATATTTATTCAGAGGCATCTTTCAATCAAGTATATACAAAAAACTTTCACGACAATAAATAAATCCTAAGAATGGGGAAGGGAAGATAGTTACCCCCACCATGGGAGGAAGGAGTTAACTGACTTCCTGTAACAGAAAAGCCTGTGAGTCCAAGGTACTGTAATCATGGATGCAGAGGCAAATAACAGGATCAGTTACGAGATAACACAGTCTTCCTCCAGAAAATCTTTGAAATTTATAGTTCAGTTACAAAAGTGTTTTGGGAATGATCATAAGGAGCCTCAGCCTCTGAAAACGTTAACCTGAAGTAGAGCTGTGCAGCTGAAAGCAGGGAAGGAAAGAGGCGGGATCTGAAAAGGCTGGCAAAAATTTGGCAAGAATATTAATAGATATTAATGTCTTTCTTTTACATAGAAGAGACTCCAGAAAGTCTTGATGTATGAAGCAGCACCTGAAAGGAGGAGCTGAGACAATGAGCATTGCTGCTCTAGTAATTTTTATTCCAGCTCTGTATTCCTGAACTGTGATCTCCAACAGCTGTGTCTGGATGGGGGGAGGGGAGGCTGTGGTTGGAGATCATTAGCTGGGAGGAAAACTCCCATGAGGTTACAAAGAGCACCATTTAAAAGCTGAGTGCATTGATTCAAAGAGAGTTTTTGGTTGGGTTACATAGACAGAAAACCGTTAGATGTCTGGATAGAGTATGACAAAAAACCCCTTTATTTTCAAGCTATTAGATTTTAAGTTATGGAAATTAATTAGAGGCAGCTCAAGTAGGCAGATGACCATGTCTACATCTGTACTACTAAGTGAAACAGAAGCAGTCACTGATGGGCATTGCCCACACTTACACAGTTTTTGGCCATGGTTTCCTCTGGCCCCCATCCAGCACTTGTATGGTATAATTATTATTTCCTTGGCTAAAATTGTGTGAAGGCTCCGGTTTCACTCTGCCAGACCAGTGCTTTCATGGCATGAAGCTGCAGGAATGTGCTGCATGCCCCTGACATGTACCATGTTGCATATCCAGGGATTCAGACACTGCTGGGACAGTGCTGGGACAGTCTAAGAGCAAGGAGCCAGCTCCAGTGGTTTAATCATCTCTGTACTTTCTACTGGAAACAGTTCCCAGCCAGTGCTATCCCCCTGGCATTATTCAGAACTTGCTGACTCAGGTCAAAACTATGCCAAGGAGTGTGTTACATGATGGGGGTGATACAGCCTCAGTGAGAAACCTCATTGCCAGGTCCTATTTAATTTTTTCGTTACACTGAAATTACTTTCACTAAAGAGAGAAGATGGGATTTAGTACAAGAGGAGTACAAAGGATGACTGGATGCAGCTTTGTCAGCAATGGTTAGGGAATCAAGGTACATAGGTACATGTACTCCTCCTGGCACAGCCTGTGCTGTTCCTCAGGGTGGCAAGGCTTCTCACCTTCCCCAGTAGCAGTGGCCTCTCTTCTGACAGCAGTCACCAGCACCACCAGCACCATAGTGACAGTGGCTTGCTCTGAAGAAGGGATTGTGGGCAGAAAGATGGATCAGACAAGGGACTTTGTACAGAGATAAGGGAGTATTAATGACACAAAACCTCCAAGTCACAGAACAGTGTGTTTCACCCACTAAAACATGTGATCTGGACCTTGAAGTCTCTGAGAAACCTCAGCAGAACCCAGGGTAGGGCTGGATTGCTGGGAGCTTCCAAGAAACAAAGCACTTTGCTCACATGAGGTTCAGCAAGAGGACCATGACAGGACTGATGCGGATTCCAGATTGNAGGGCAAGTCAGCAGCAGGATTTAGGAAAATGAAGTACAAACTACCAGGTGAATCTCCACTCCTACTAGAATTGACTGTTAATTGTATCAGTCTCTGACCTGAGAGGCAACTAAAGCAGGTTGCCAAAATCAAAGCCAAAGCAAATAGGCAATAATGTAACTATCAATATAGCTAGGAAAAGAACTGGGAAGGAAGTGAGTAACTTGAGGTGAAGGTCAATTTTGACTCATGAAGAAAAGGATATTTTCTGGCCATTAATATATTTAAGCATGAAATGCATTGAATACTGATAAGCACAAAGGAAGCTGAATTTTGATACACCTACTTCAAAATGCATTGCTTAAAATGGGCTCTGAGAGAGTTTGGGATGCTTAGATGATATGAGACCTTTCCAGCTTGGATTCCTGTATATAAACTGCAGGGGATATGTTGAAGAACATCCATCTTCCCTCTCTGCCCATGTGAGTAAGGAGTTTGGAGTCAATGGTGTGCACCTATATCTCATGATTCCTAGCTGTCAGGATTTATCTAGGCTCCTTATGTAATACAATGGGTTGGAGATGCCTCTGTTTCACTTTTCAGCAGTTATTCAAAACTCTCCACACTGTTCTGACTTTTCTGTCTCTAAACTTCATTAAAATCATCAGGAGTGAGGAAAAAATAAATGAGGCAGTCCCAACATATGAGCAGACATACAGCCATGACAATATTTCGTTGAAACTACTGCAATATGTACATAGCAAAGACAGTAATCTTACTATTATAATCCTTGCCTGCCTGATCCAGCCCATCCTTCCCAGCTATTTCTCCACTTCAGATAAATGGATGGGGCTTGATGGTTCCAGTCCTGTAGGCAGCTATGAGCTGCCATTTCTTCTGCAGGGTGACATAAACCTGTGTCTGTGCTGCACAAGTAACAGAAACTATACTTTATTATGAGATGTGTGTCCAGTATTACAGACTTCCCTCACATTTCCCTCTCCTTGGTTAAGTTAATGACTTGTTTTGTATATTAAATTAAATTTCAAGGATGCAACAGAAATACTCCCTTGCCTGTCTCATGGAGAGGCTTTGACCAGGCATGGATTGATCTGAGAATGAGGCCAGAGGCAAACAGACCCTCAACTCTGAGTCCACAGCCCTGGCTGCTCACCTCCTCATCAGCATCAGGCCAATGTCTGCACTGGGAACTACAGCTGAAAACAACAAATTCAAAATTATAAAAGCAGAAGATTGAATTTATTAAAGGGGAAACCGTTTTGTGACAGTTTCTTACCAGAGCACAACTTCTGGGGTCAAAGTCATTAGTGTTCCTGTTAAACAGCAAGTACCACAGCTCTCAACATAACAGGGACCTCCTCCTGGCTGTGTCAACTATTTTATGAGATTATTTCTGCTTAGGCTATTTCTAGTTGTGGCCTGTGTCAGAGATTTGGGCTGGCTGGACATTCAAGTATCTGTTTACAAGCATCAGGATGGATGGAATGTTATCAAGTACAGTCAAAGGCAGCTGGAAAGGACACATCTGTTGGTGCTCCACTTCAGGGCTACAACTGTGATTAAAAATAAAATAATAAAACGTTAGGTAAATGTTACTGCCTTTGTTTGAAGCCGTTTATATATTGAAATTGCAAATTACTTCAAGGCTGCTATCTAAACTCCACTAGATTCAAGCAAACAATGAAAAATAAAAGCACACTACAACTTAGAATTTTGATAAAAGACCTCTTTCCCTGTTTGTCTGTTTGGTCTTTCTGATAATCAGTAATGTAAGAATCCTGTAAAAATTCTTCGAAGAAAAAGAACAGGGGAAAAGCTACATGCTTAGATTTCATTTTATATACTATGTGTTCACTCTGTATGATTGCTTGTATGTGAACATCTTAGATATATAAATCTATTTTGAACAAATTTAATCTAAGAAATTGTATGCATTGGGGAGGAATATGACAAGCCAAGTCGAAATAATGAGGATGTACAAGAAATCAACAAGAGGAGTAAGGATACCTAAAACATGACCACAAAAAAGACCTTATTGGTAAATAGAGTTATGAGTAAGACAACTACATAGTAGGGCAATCTAACCTTAAATGACATAGCCCTGCACTGGTGCTGATCTCCAGACAAAGGAGAAAGTTGGACTCATCAAAAGCCTGTGGATGAAGGTGAAAGAAGAGGAGGACTCAGCTGCTGCTGTCAGTAAACCAAACCACAGGAACAGAGAATATGTGGTGGAAGTCTTTATTATGAATAAATGACAAATCATTTAACACCTAATGCACAGAAGGAGAGAGTCACAAGAGAGTTTAACTATCCAAAGAATGGGTAGGAAAGGAAACATCAGGACAGATCAATTAACAAGCTCTATACTGAAAAGCATTGGTCACCACTTCTATTCCTGCATTAAAAAGGGAGAGGAGAGGCTCTTCTGGTGCGTTTCTGTACTGGTGAAAAGTACCAGTGAAAAGTATCTGTTTGAGAAAAGAATGATGAAAGGTGACTTGGAGACAGTGACTAAAATTATAGAGTATATATTCTCAGGGAAGAAAATAGAGAAAAAAGGAGACAATCATGGACTTGAAGTAGGCAACTTTCACAAACTCTAGTCAATAAAAAGTCAAAGGAAAAAGTAATTAAGAAAACATAAGCTATTCTTATCAGAAGGGAAAAGTATTGAAGGAGAGATTAGTTTACATAAGACAGGAACTTTTACTTGATCTCAGACTCACAAAGTTTCATCTGAAAAGTTGAAGTCAGATCAAATTCTAAAACATATAAAATAACAGCATGTGTATGATCCAATCAGAAGACTAAGGCATAAACCAAACAGAGCTAGAAAACACTCCAAAAGGAAACAAGCATTAAAAATAAAAATAATATATATATAATAAAAATATGATTGCTTTTCCTGCCTATTTGTGAGACTGGAGTCAAGGAAATTCCATAACTGATGATCCCAAGAAGACTGGAATATTTAAAACCTTTATTTGCATGTCACAAAAAAAGCTGCAGACACCTCACTATCATAATTAACATTCATGAAAAAATGTTAAGTACTCAACGTAAAACAGGAATAGGTCAGGCGAGCATTATGGAATGTTCTCAAGTCAACCAGACCAGATAGACTTTGGCCTGGGATATTTCAGCAATGAGATAAATTCTTCAGATTAACAATTACTTGAGAATCTGTCAAAAATGGCTAAAAGATATAAAGTCTCAGAAAGGACAAAAAAATAACAGCTGCCTTATATAATAACTCTTATAGGGGAGAAAGCCGAGGAAGAGGAGGATGGAAATATTAAACTAATCTATCTAACTTCAACTCACAGAAAAAAAACAACCCAGAAATAAATCTAGCATATCTAGAATTAAGCAAACTCTTTGCAAGTGATATAAAAGAAAAGTAATAGCATAAAACCAAATTTGCTAGTGAATATAATTTTAAACCCGTTTTATTTGTTTCGATACTGTCATATCACAAAATTACAGGACCTTTCTTTATTCTGACTTTATTCAACCTTTTCTTAACAATCTGGGTAACAGCCTCAATAAGTTTGCAGTTGAGACAAAGTTGAAAAGAAGTGCAAACATGAATGTATTGAAAGACACAATTCAAATTCAGAATTATCTTCAGAAATTGCAGTGGTTGAATGAATAATGGATTAAATTCTACATGATGGGTGGACTTAGGTGGAAAATCACTTATTCCCTTAGGTGGAAATAATCAAGTTTAATGCTCTGATTTATAAATAGCATTATTGCCTTCAAGCCTTTCTCTTCTGAGCACGTCATGTAGAGAACTTGGTCCCTTTGGGGCATTATACTTCAGAAGAGACATGGGGCAACTGGAGAAAGCCCAAAACAGTGCACATGATTAGAAGCAAAGAGAATGTGATCCATGATGAAAGATTTTAAAAATAGAGACCCTTTGGCCTAGGACAAAGGAAAAACTCCAGAGTACATGGCAATTGTTTTCAAATACAGAAGAGAATACTGATCACCATTTTCAATGTGGATAAAAGAATTCTTGAATTTAAATTTTAGAAAAAAGAAATAGGGTTAGACATTATGGAAAGCATTCTAATAATAAACTTGTGAATATACAACACAGGTAGGTTTAGTAGGTAAAGGGATCATTTTCACTGAAATATTTGAAAAGCTAGTCAAGAAAATACCAAGAATTAAGAAAGGAAAGTAAATCCTGCTTTGGGATACATGAATGAACTACACCATGAGTAGCTAACTCATAGCTTTCAGCTGTGTTTGGCTTCTCAGTAATTCAAGTGTTGTAACCATGTCAAAATAATGACATGTCAAGGATGTCAAGCCCATATAAGCAGGTGGGCTGTTCTAGTGTAGGAGCTACTGCTTGTACAGTTTGAGTCTCCACTGATGAAAAGAAGTGGTCAATAGATCCTGTTTAGAATGGAGTCACCTGTTTTCCTGGAACTCAGCTTTACATTCGCCTTGCCCCAGATCTCATGATGGAGCTCAGGAGTTGTGTAAGAACACTGTTGTTCACAGGACCCCTGCTCTTTGGCCTCCCCAAGATACATGGTATACATTTTATGGCTTTTAGACAAGGTAAAATATTGTTATGCAACTCCATTAACCAGAAAGGCTGGAGACTCCCCAAACTGGATGACTCTTGAGGCCATTTCTGTGTCAGCTGACTTCAGTCCCCACTGCCATCAATACAGTTATGAGCACGAAGAATTATCAAAGTACAAGCATGCAGGATGAAATAATTGAATAAAATATTGAATGTTGAATGTTGAATATTGAGTATTGCGTATTGAATATTGAATATTGAATATTGAATATTGAATATTGAATATTGAATATTGAATATTGAATATTGAATATTGAATATTGAATATTGAAATAATCATATGCAGCAATTTCACCCAGGTGGTGATTGAGGGCTAGAGGACCATAGGTTGTGCAAATGGACAGGCATGACACTTTCTGTGAATGGAATGGCAAGTCCATGGGAGGACCTCATGGAGGAGAAGAACTTGTCATGTTAGAACAGAAGGGCCCAGAGATCTGTATTTCGACTGTAAGGTGGTTATGGCTCCATTAAGGTTACTGAGGGGAGAATTATCAGTGTAATCACATCTGCAGAAAAGGTTCTACAATAGGGAAACCAGAGAGCTACAGACTTGTGGGTCTGATTTTTACACCCAATTGGATGGATGATACAGAGTAGAACTGAGAAGCACGTGAACAAACACAGTCTTTCTCAAGAGTCCAAGTTCTACCTTCCATCATCTTAGGAACTTTCACATACATGAAAATGTTGTGCTGTGAGAGAAACTGCCCTGTGAATACCTGAAGGACAAAATAACTCAAGTCGGGATTTTCCTCTGCTGATATTACAATTTTCTCAAAATGGTGAATTGTTGTAAAAACCCAAGCTCTCCAGATAATGGGCAATGTTGTCCTGAACAGAAGCATACCCATTATGTAGAGATGGCAACAGCATGTATTTGATCAGTCTGTCCATCTCAAATCCCTTATTGTCACAAACACTTAAGATCTGTCAACTAGAGAGCTTAAGCTGAATCATAAATTAAAGGATACTGCTGTTCCTGGAACTAGCAGACCTATGAAAACAACAAAGTAAGTTACTGTCTGGCTTTGTTCACATTCTTTGACTAGCCCAAGAAATTTAAGAATCATCCTTTATACACCGTGATCTTGACCAAATAGTTGTCGGTTGTCTTTTGCATGGTAGCAGTACTGTTTTAGTGTAAAGTGTATTTAAGTACACAAATAATCAAGCATGGTGTCTGTTCCAGCCTCATGGTGTTCTTCTTTCCACCTTAATCTGAGAGACAAAAAAACTTAAGGTGGAGGGCAGAAACATGTAGCAAAGGTTGCAGAAAAAAGCTCATGAAACATGGGTAGATAATGAATACATGCTCTGAGCAATAAAATGTAAAATACTTGGAGAAGTGAACTGGTTAGGTCTCTAACATGCTAGAATTTAGGAATTCAAACACAGGAAAACAACAAAGAAAGCTTGTTTGAAGTGTCTAAACCTTTGGGACACTTAGACGAAAGCACTTTAGGCAGAAGCTTTACCATCTCCCTAAACTTGGCAGAAGGAAATGGCAGAAAATGTGGAAAAATAGGTGCAGAAAGTGGTCTCAGGCTCTGGATTCCAGCTTTGCAATATGTGTCTAGTCACAGTCTTCAATAAACACTTGACAGACTAAGGATGGGTTTCAGTTAAGATCCAGAAAGCAACAATAGGACCTTCAAAAAATAATAAATACACACACATGTATATATACACATATGTATATGCATATGCATATGCAATGCATGTACATATACATATACATATACATACTATAAAATTGATTGATGTTTTTCCCTGTTCATTTGGAGAAGTTCTTCTGCCTAATGTAACATCTAGGATGCAGGACAACCTGTGTAGTGCTGGAAACAGGCCAGGACACCAAATTTGATATTTCTTGCATTTAAAAAAGAGCAGTGAATAGATCCGTTGAACCAAACCCTTCATTTCTACACTCCTTTATCTCCCTTCTTCAGAAAAAAACCAAGGAAAATATCACAATATACACCTTTCCCAGAGAACCAGAAAGTCAGTGTATTCATTACATGGCCAGAGAGGTCTTTTTCTTTTATATTAGCTGTAGATATGACATGATGGATGACTTAGAAACAACAGAAAGAGAGAGCAAGAGACCTCAGCCTGTGGAAGAGCATTTCTTAATTTTTTCCTTTCTTGCTTTGCCTGTGCCTTCTTAATCTGCATGCATGTTCACATTGATTCCTTGGAGATTAGTTCCTTAGAGAAAATTCTCTGTTTCCACAGATATTTATTGGTTAGGTAATTATTCTGCTTTCATATAAAGTATTTGGGGGAGCTTTGCTCTGTAGCTTTAAAGGCAATAACCCAGACAACCCGCAAACTAAATTTTTCCACATATTCAGAGACGGAGAACAGAGCTGCTATTAAACATTGTTTATACTTTTACATACAGCAAGCACTGTGCATTTCCAGCTCTTAGTACAAGTCTGATCATGGTTGGAATATTCCTTTTATTAGTGTGGTTTCTTTTTGTGGCAAGCAATCGTGTGTCATGGTACTTTTTTCTGCAATTCTACTTATGATGGAAATTTAGATTAAAAGAGAGCTTCTCTTCTTTCAGCTATTCCTTATTCCTTACATGAATAAAGAACATTAAGAGGGTGAAGAGAGGAAAGAAGAAGAATTAACTTCCCCCTGCACAGAATTTTGACTTGCTATTATCCTAAAACCAAATAATTTTGATGGAAAACACAGTAAATGCCTAAAAGACTGATTTACTCTCTATAAAGTTTATCACCTAAGTTTCAAATACTGCCAGTGGACTTTCCTCTTGAGTTTTCTAAAATCATGACATAAATTCATTTGAATCATTCTCTAGCTCATTTCCGAAAGACCAAAATGTTCCTTTTACATCCCCCATTTTTTATTACCATCTAGGTAGGATCAGTGGAGATTAATTGGAAAAAGGTGTGTTGTATTACTAGAAACTGTGGATTACTGTCCCTGTGCTTGGGGGGCAGTAACTTATACTTGTCCTGTTTAATATTCATGTCAATGACCTGGAGGACGTAGTGTGTGCTCTTGGCAAGTGTGCAGATAACACCAAACGGGAGGGATCAGTCAATATGCTCAAGGGTGGGGCTGTCTTACAGCAGGACCCAGACAGGCTGGACAAGTGGGATGATGGGAACTGTGAGAAATTCTGCCAGGACAAATCCTGAAACTGACAGACAAATCCTGCCCTGGGGGGAAAGAAGTCCATGAGGTGGTGTTGCCAAACTGGAGTGACCCAGTGAAGCACTACCAGGATGCCCAGATTAGGAATTGGAGCATCAGCCCCTCAAAAGGATGTTGAGACACAGGACCCTTTCAGCAATGAGAAGGGAAGGCTTTGGCAGCACCTCAGAGCAGCCTTCCCCTTGCTACGAGCAGGACACTCAGAAGACAGAGCCAGGCTCTCCACAGCAGTGCATGGTGGATAAAGGAGAGACAATGGGGATAATGAGAACTAAGTTCAGAGAGGAGAAGAAAATAAACCTCTTGTCCCACAGCACAGTGAAGCAGTAGAGCAGGTTGCCCCAAGTTGCTGGGCAGCCTCCAGACATGAAAGTTTTTGAAACCCAGGAAAGTAAAGCCCAGCAAGGGTTGCCCTCTTCACTGACCCTGCCTTGAGCTGGAGTTTGGACACGGGAGCTCCTGAGATCCCTTTTGGGCTGTGCACTTTCTGTGCTTATGACTGTGTTAAACAAGAGGCCAAGAAAATAAGATGATAGATTTAAACTGCAGTTATGAATGCAGAATACAAAGAATATCTTGATTTAATCTGTCTTCTGCATTTTTTCATGCAGTTTTGAAAAGAAAAAACTCTTTTTGTAATTAGTATAAGTAGTCTTTCATCTCAAGAGAAACATATCTGTGCTCACTTTAACCTCAAACCTTAGGAATTTTAAACTACTCAGATTAAACTACCTTTTTTCAGGCCTCATGTAAAAGCTCTGCAGGTAAAGCAGTATCAATTAAGAGTGTATTTTCCACTATTGTATTAGCAAAAAGCCCAACAAGAAAATCTCGCTTAATTTTCTTCAGTACAAACTGCTAAACAAAGAAACCCCTTTTTTAGCATGTACCTTGCATCTGTACCCCATTATCCTGACCTGGAAATTTATAGGTAACATTGCTTTTGCTGACTATGGGCAATTACTGCCTGCTAAATCAAGACATGGGAGTTTGGCTGACAGATTTTACCAATACAGCTACCTTTACATTGTAAAATCTCAGATTTTAGCTGGTGCTTACAGTAGGCACTCACTGACAAGGCAGAAATTACAAACAGCACTTGCTTCCAACACCTAACAGTGAAGGAACCTCTTTCAGATGAATTACCATGAACTGAGCTGTTGGAATCCTATTTGACATCCGGTTGATAAACACTTCATTATACACTATTGTAAACAGAGAGCAAAATCAGACTCAGACATCCTTTTGTCTTCTGCACTTGGTCTAGAGCACCATGCTTTCAACACACCATTTGGAAAGGCATGAAGCAGCAACTGCATGTACAGAGAAAAGGGTAGGTGTAGGCATCCCTGGGTATTAGAACAATGGTCAGAATTCAGGTATCTTTACTGAATATCCTCAAGAGAGACTTGCTTTTCCAGGCTTTAAAAGGAGATTGGATGGAATCTGGAAGAGCGATAATACAGCATAAACCAAAAAGTGAAGAACATGGGCATGGATGAAATGATACACAGTTTTAAAAGTATATGTTTCCTAACAGATGTATAAAAAATTACAACCAATTTCTGTATTGTTGCCAAGCTAAGATTCATCCTTCATAACATACCAATCTTGAGTACTTTACTATTAACTTCTCTGGGTGTTTAAACTACTACCACAGACTAGCGGTACTAAATCTAGTAAATAGTTTAATATGCCCTGAAATCCTCCAAAGAAACTGAGAATAAGAGTAATTAAAAGACAGACTTTTTTATTTTAGTAAGAGGCAAGCCACAAGACCATTGACCATTTATTATGCTATTTATTTGTATTGGAGTGATTGAGAAAATTCAGAGTATTTATCCTACACACAAGTGACACACAGCCTTGTGCTTCCACAGATCCAAGACCAACTGTAGATAATGTGGAAACTCCACTCTTACCTGTCTCCTGTCTTTTCAGCCCCCCCCACACCCTCACAAGTTTTCTGATTGAAGATTACTTTGGCTGCTTTTGCCTCAATCTGGTCTTGTTGGCAGTGTACTGTGACATTAGTCCTCATGAAACTAAACTACCTATCATGTAAAGAAATAAAAAACTTTATCGAGTGTAGAGAAAGTCCAGGCTGCGGTAAACCTAGAATATGTAATAAATCTATGGATTTATTGTTATCCAAGTTTATTTGTACATCTAATAGGTGAGCAAAAAATTATTTTGTCTGATTTATCCATGTATTTTACATGTTCAGCTCTCACTGCCACTTGGTTAATGCAAACCAGTTTGTCATAGTCTCTGATGTTATTATGTTACAGGAATGCTGTATTAAACAAACCCCATAAACATCTCTGGACCTGGAATCCGCCCCATTTATCACAGTGCTTCAACCACAAAAGTATAGGGCCAGGATCAGACCTGTGGTTGCAATTTCTAACACAGAGTTATTAATAATGCTTTGCCATAGCTTGGCACAAGAGGTAAGAATGAAAGGCCTGACTAACAACCACTAGTTTGGCAGCACAGGCATCTCCTGAGAGATGTGGGTATGAATTCCCTGACCAGTGGTAAGAAGTGGAATTTAATATTTTTTGCATATGTGTTAATGCAAAGACTACGGTATTGCTTGATACTGTTGAAAAAAATCTGTTCCTGTGATTTTGAATGAGGAAAAGGCAAGAGATAGTTCTGGTGTAGGAATAGGGAAGATGAATCTGTGTGCTCTTAGTTTAAAACCTCAGCAATACTTTTGTCATATACTTATCAATGTCAGATTTTAATTCCCTTAAGTCAGTTGGAAATTGATGAGGTCACGTCTCATGGTCCATCTCACTCCTGGCACATGTCTTCAGCCCCCTGGAATCACCCTGTTTGTTCTGGGCAGAGCAAGCCCGGATCAACAGCCCAGCTGAAGACAGATCACTTGCTGCTTGCAGGTCAATTTTGAGGAGCACCAGCTTCCTGAGACAAGCAGCTCCCAGTCTGGGAGCACCTGGTTCAATAGCAGGGGAAGGGCAGCACAGACCTGAGCAGCCAGAGGCGCCAGGGACTGCACTGTTCCCAGCCATTATAGTCAAACAACTTCCATATGTGGGCACTGCTATTCCTGTACCCCAAACACAGCAGAAAGCTTGGGTGAGATACGATTCTCTTCTATTCCCAGTTAATTTCTATTCAGTTAATTTCCCAGTTCCTGACTTACTGAATGATTGTGAAACTCTTACAACACTGATCTGTGGGGCTCTTATCCCATCTTTGTTTAAAGGAAGCCAGATGCTGAGCCATTTTGAAGGTGGGTGACACACACATGACAGGGGGCCTGAAAGGACCTTAAAGATCTGTGTCAGTGCTGAGGTCGCCTTTGCACACGTGGGTCTGCCTCTGGTACTTTGTCAATGCAATGATACCTAACTAAACCAATGACACTGTGCTCCTTTTTAATGTTTTCTTTCCTAAACTGTTTTACAGAAGAGAAATCGTTTATTATTTTAAGACAATGCCTAGCAGACGCTCTCCGTTTTGCTGTAGCCCCGTTTTACGCTCACACTACTCAGCCCTGTGCGTGCACTGCCACACACCTGGTCCAGGAAGATGCCGTCATCCCTTCAGCCGTCCAAGACCACTTCCCTTCCTCCAGGCAGCCGCGCCTGCGGCACGCTGACACCCGCTTCACTCTA